>RBNI01000153.1:0-39761 GCA_003990745.1 Jimgerdemannia flammicorona | reverse complement strand
AGCCCAATGCGTGTATACCCTCCTATCCCCCCAACACTCTCTACTGGCATCCACCAGAGCACTCAGTCTTTCCACCTCCTCCCATACTGCCAGTCCCCCACTCCGCCCATCAGCTCCTCGTCCTCCATCAGTTCTATCCCTCACTGTGTCTCTGACCATATTAAAGTCCCCACCAAGCACGTCGATCCCAACCTCTGCAAGAATCCCATTCTCTAGTAAACCCTTTATCTAATCCACATGCTCACTCCATACTGCAGGACAGTAGCAGGAGCCCACTATAACCGGCTCCCAACCTGCGCGTATCCACTCTCCCCAGACCAATCTTTCTCCCCAGCTCCTCACATCCCTTATCTCCCCTTTGCCTTTCCGCACCAGAATCCCAACTTTGCCCTTCCAAATCGCCTCGCCTCCCCACTCCTTCATCCATTCCAGTCTATCCAAGTCATCCTCACACCTGATATCCTGTAAGAGGAAGAGATCGGCCTCCAATCCCTTCAGCCAAGTAAAAATGTTTTTTCGTCGATAAGCACCCCGTAACCCATTCATATTCAAAGAAAAGATATTGGTTATACTGTTCATAGTGAAAATATGGTGTGTAAATGATCCATCTCTACTGCTCCAAGTTCATCCCCTCCTGTGCCAAATCCAGATTGTATTCCATGGTTACCTCCTCCTCTTCGGCCCTCTGAGCCTCAAGCCCTGCCAACAGCTCATTCATCTCCCCATCTGCCTTTTCCTCGAATTCCTCCCTATACTCCAAGCAGGCCTCCTGCCAGAGCCACAGTCCATGATGTCTGGTCCAGCAGTATTCCGCCCTCTCACCAGCGACCTCCGCCATCTCTGTCTCCCATTCCTTATCGACCTCATAGCTCTCCTCCTCCAGATATACCACCAGGATTTCCGTCTTCAAAGCCATCACCACTCCTTCCCCCTGCAAAATCTTCGCCCAATGGGCATCGCTCATCACCCTCAGATCCACCTCCCCAAGCTCCTCAGCCACTAGGTTGTTCATCATCCTGTACATCCAAAGAAGGTTCCCCACCTCCTTCCCTCCAGGGGTCACCAGCCTCTCACCCTCCAGCATTGTTGTGTCTGCCCCAGCGCTCGCAGTCTCATCCCACTCCTCTGGGACGTCCACCAGTTCCTCCTCACTCACCGCCACCACTTGTCCCCCATTCTCCGCCTCTGGGACTCCAAATCACACTTGCTGGGCCCCCTTCATTGGCACATCCTCCTCCACCCTGTTTTGCGAAGCTGGGCCCCGTCTAATGAGGGGAGTGGGCGTCAGAGAATCCTCCCATGTCTCATCCCACACCTCCAGCGTACCATTGGCATACGGGTCCTTGTCAGCCACCTCCTTGTTCACAGCAGTCCCCTTCCCAACACTTCCACCTCCCTCGCCAGCCCAGACACTCACCTTGGCCCCCTCCTCAGCCACCATCCTGCTTGTCTCCTTCTGAGGTCCCCCCTTCATTTTTGCCAGCAGTTCTCTCTGCCTCTTACATCCCTGATCTCGTTCCCACTGGGCCCTGCTCACTCGAAACTGCTTCCCATCCACCACCTCCAAGTGCCTCGCCTCCTCGAAGGCCCTCCAAGCCTTTGCCCGCCATTCTACCGCACTACTCAGCTCTTCCAGTGCTTCCAATAGGTCCTCTTCCTCTTCCTCGCTCCCCTTCATTCTCGTCACCTTGCACACGATTGCCCCCCAGACCATACCAGAAGGCCAGTCCCTTGCCTTCCCTGTCGCCTCCTTTCCTGCCAACCGAATCCTCACATCCACATCTCCCGTCCTGAGCGAAGTCCCCTCCCAGACTCTAAATCCAATATCCACTACCTCGCCATACTCCACCATGACCTCCTCAACCCTCTTCCTTGTCTCCATCGCCATCACTGTGGGCACCCCTTTCACCAACAGTTGGACCACTCTGGGGTCCCATTTCAGGCATCGAGCCATCGGTACACACACCTCCCCAACTACCAGTCCAACCTTCAATGCTTCCTCCAATGGCTCAGCCTCCTCAAATCCCACCTCCACTCCTTCCAGACCCTTCAAAAACTTAACGGATGCCGCTCCAGCCACCTGCTTAGCAATCAGCCCCAAGACTATTTTTGCTGTCACCGCAAGGCCCCGGAAGCACAGGGTCACCATGAACGCCGAAATCGATTTCTTGAGTAACGGTGCCACCGCCAGGCCCATCACACCATCTGCCAAATCCCCTTGTCTCCCAAGCCCCCTCCTCTCAGCCACACCATCCACAGTCACATCTGGATTTTTTTCCAGATCAGCAGTCCTGTCGCCATCAGCCATCACACCCCCCCCAGCCACTATACCTCCAGCCCCACCACCCCCTCCACTAAGGGCCACTCCCCCAAGTACAGATGCCTTCTCCGTCTCCTTGCCTTTCTTCAACCAACCCTCCAGCCCTGACACCTGCCTCCTCCCCTTCACCGTCTCAGCGAAACTTGCCCTCCCAGATTCTTGTCCGCCACTACCACCTCCTCCCCTTCCATGCCCTCCTGCCAGCAGCCCCCTCATCCCTCCCCCCAGGCCAGGGCCCCTCTCTACTTGCTGCCAGTCGAACGCGCTTGGGCCACCCTACCCAGTACGTACCTCAGATTGCTTGTTGGTTGCCATGTTGCTAGTCTCTTTTTCTCCAAAACGATGTTGTAGTTGTTTCCCGAACTTTGTGTAACCCGAGAGGTACCGGAGAGAGATTGTAAATAAAAGTTCCCTATATCATTATTGATAGCCAGTTCTATGCCTTCTCAGTAGTCTCTCTCTCAGCTAGCTGAAGTCTGATATTAACATCTCTACTCCTGAAAGCAGTCTCCTTCGAGACCTGGAACCCAATATCTATAATATATATTACTATATTTTATCATTACCTCCTCTATCTAATATCTCATCTCTACTACTATCACTATAGATACTCCTTTTACCAGAAGCTGAATCACTCTGGAGTCTCACCATAAGTATCACACTATTGGCACCACTATTTCTTCAAGTGCCAACCCAGTCTTCAAAGTCTCCTCCAGTAGCCTCACCTTCTTAAAGTCTACCTCAACCCTCTCCAGCCTCTGTAAGAATTTTATCAAAACTGCCCCAGCCATCTGTTTCAAGATCAGTCTCAGAATCATCTTTGCAGTCACTACTAGTCCCCAGAAGTACAATGTAATAGTAAATTCCAAGATCAACTTCTTGAGTAACAGTGCTACTGCTAGATCTGTCAAACTATTTGTCAGATTTCCTTATCTTTCATAGCCTACCTGCTCAGCCCTACCACCAGCTATTACATCTGAATTTTTTTCCAGATCTCTAGTTACACTACTATCAATAGTCACCCCCCCTCTTACAGTCCCATCAGTCTCTACACTTGCTCCCCCAGGCAGAGGACCTCCAGCTCTCCTATAATAGAATGAATGAGATGAACAGATGAGATGTGATGAGCAATCACGTGACCCAGCAATGACATCATGATCGAGCATGACATATAGTACACCATGCCTATACTTATCACAGTCAATTTTAAAAAATGAAATGCAGTTACACATTAGTGATAAATATCAACCAAAAAAATCAAAAAGATCATTTTTTAGACTCTATATATTATAATATATATATTATATTGGTTGCTGAATTCTCATGGAGGCTTGCTGATGTCCATCAATAAGAATTTAGCAGCAATGAGCCTCCATCAATAGTTCTCTGCCATCGAGCCTCTATCAACAGTTCCCTGCCATCAAGCCTCCATCAATGAGAATTCAGCAGCGACGAGTCTCCAAGAACTATCAATGGAGGCTCATCGCTGCTGAATTCTCATTGCATTGATAGAGGCTCGATGGCAGAGAACCATCATCACTGCTGAATTCTTATTGATGGAGGCTCGATAATAGAGAATGGTCAATAGAGGCTCATCGCTGCTGAATTCTCAGATGGAGGCTCGATGGCAGAGAATGGTCGATGGAAGCTTGATGGCAGAAAACCATCATCACTACTGAATTCTCATTGATGGAGGCTCGATGGCAGAGAACTGTCATCACTGCCGAATTCTCATTGAGGAGACTCGATAGCAGATGGCAGAGAACTATTGATTGAGGCTTGATGGCAGAGAACTATTGTCGCTGCTGAATTCTTATTGATGGAGGCTCAATGGCAGAGAACCATTATCACTGCTGAATTCTCATTGATGGAGGCTCAATGGCAGAGAACTGTCGTCGCTGCTGAATTCTCATTGATGGAGGCTCGATAGCAGATGGCAGAGAACCATCGATTGAGGCTCAATGGCAGAGAACTATTGTCACTGCTGAATTCTCATTGATGGAGGCTTGATGGCAGAGAACCCGTCATTGCTGCTGAATTCTCATTGATGGAGGCTTGATGGGAACTGTCAATTGAGGCTTGATGGCAGAGAACTGTCATCACTACTGAATTCTCATTGATGGAGACTCGATGGGAACTGTCAATTGAGGCTTAATGGCAGAGAACCATCATCACTACTGAATTCTCATTAATGGAGGCTCGATGGCAGAGAACTGTCGTCACTGCTAAATTCTCATTGATGGAGGCTCAATGGTAGAACAGTCATTTGAGGATCGATAGCAGAGAATGGTTGATAGAGACTCAATGGCAGAGAACAGTCGATGGAGGCTCGATGGCAGAGAATGGTCGATGGAGGCTCAATGGCAGAGAACAGTCGATGGAGGCTTGATAGCAGAAAATGGTTGATGGAGGCTCATCGCTGCTGAATTCTCATTAATGGAGGCTCAATGGCAGAGAATAGTCGATGGGGAGAACCATTGATAGAGGCTCACTGATGCTTATCTGTCCTGTCAGACTTAGAAATATTGATTTGTGTCAAAATTTATTAACATTAATTATACACCCTCCCCTTCCCACAAACCTATCTATCCATACTTCAAACAAGATATGTAAAAATATAATCTTACATATATATATATATATATATTAGCTTGATGGAACTGTGCCTATTATGCTACTGTATCAATACTATTAGCAAGGAGGATTTCGCTATGATAAGCAACAATCCTCCATCAATGGTTCTCTGGCATTGAGCCTCCATCGACTGTTCTCTGCCATCGAGCCTCCATTTTCTGCTATCGAGCCTCTATCGACTGTTCTCTGCCATCAAGCTTCCATCAATGAGAATTCAGCAGTAACAGCAGTTCTCTGCCATCGAGCCTCCATCAATGAGAATTCAGCAGTGACAATGGTTCTCTGCCATCAAGCCTCTATCAATGAGAATTCAGCAGTGACAACAGTTCTCTGCCATTGAGCCTCCATCAATGAGAATTCAGCAGCGACAACGGTTCTCTGCCATCAAGCCTCCATCAATGAGAATTCAGCAGTGATAACAGTTCTCTGCCATCAAGTCTCTATCAATGAGAATTCAGCAGCGATGATTGGTTCTCTACCATCGAGCCTCTATCAATGAGAATTCAGCAGCGATAACAGTTCTCTGCCATTGAGTCTCCATCAACCATTCTCTGCCATTAAGCCTCCATCGACGGTTCTCTGCCATCGAGCCTCCATCAATGAGAATTCAGCAGTGATGACAGTTCTCTGCTATCAAGCCTCCATCAATGAGAATTCAGCAGCAATGATGGTTCTCTGCCATCAAGCCTCCATCAATAAGAATTCAGTAGCAATGACAGTTCTCTGCCATCAAGCCTCCATCAATGAGAATTCAGCAGCGATGATGGTTCTCTGCTATCAAGCCTTTATTGACCATTCTCTGCTCTCTGCCATCGAGCCTCCATCAACTATTCTCTGCCATCGAACCTCTATCAATGAGAATTTAGCATCGATGATGGTTCTCTACCATCGAGCCTCCATTGACCATTCTCTGCCATCGAACCTCCATCAATGAGAATTCAGCAGCGATGATGGTTCTCTGCCATCGAGTCTCTATCAATGAGAATTCAGCAACAATAATGGTTCTCTACCATTGAGCCTCCATCAATGGTTTTCTGCCATCGAGCCTCCATTGACCATTCTCTGCCATCAAGCCTCCATTGACCATTCTCTGCCATCGAACCTCCATCAAAAGCAATGACAGTTCTCTGCCATTGAGCCTCCATCGACTGCTCTCTACCATCAAGCCTCCATTGATGGTTCTCTACCATTGAGCCTCCATCAATGAGAATTCTACAAGCCTTTTATGTTAACCTTGCTTTATATTATATTATATTATAATTACAGTATAACAATGGGATGATTGACAAAACAAGCACTTCAGCTGAGAGAGATATGACATCAGAAAAGACGAAGAATTATTGAGGATGTGTATAAGGCAATTTCTTTGCAATCTTCAAGTCTCTCAACTCCCCGAGCTTCCCCATCACCATCACCATTACCACTACCATCTGAATATAGTAGCAACAAAAACATACTAAAGTATATAAAGTAAATTATTAATCTATATAGAAATTAAAAAAAAAAAGTTATATATATAAAATCTAATAATATAATTAATTTATTATATATAGAAACAAGGATGATGAAGAAGAAAAAGATAATAATAAGGATGAGGAAGAGAAGAAAGATAACAATAGTGAGGATGATACTGAGGATGAGGATGATGAAGATGAAGATGATAATATTGAAGATGAAGATGAAATTGATAACTATGAAGAAGAAGATAATGATGATGATGACAATGATGATATTCATATTGAGGCACTACAAAACTTTATAAAAACAACAAAAGATCTCTCTCTGTCTATGATTTTGTGACTTCATCATATCTCACAATATTTGATACTCAGGAACAACAATCACAGTAATTCTGAGGCCAGTAATCTTATTGTAGAAAGTGTCAACCGTGGACATTATTATGTAAAACTTTTGCAGAAATGGGGACAGGATTAGATTGATGAACAACTTGTTCCTACTATCAAATAAGGAAAACATTCAAAAGTTAAAAGTCTTCTTAAAGAGATAAATGTTCAACATGCAATTACAACTTATTTATAGGATAACAAATTTACAGCAACTCCTAGAACACTTAAAAAACATTTGGAGATAGAAATTTTTCCAGCACTTAATCTATCAACAAAAGTGACAACTATTCATGAAGAAACTGTAAGAAGATGGATGATCAAAATGGGATATGTTTACAGCAAACATAGAAAAGGAATTTATGTTGATGGTTATGAATGTAAAGATGTTAAAGCTCATCATCAATAATTCTTACAACAACTAACTGGATGGGAATCATTAATGGTTAAATATGATCAAGATCTTCAACCATTACCACACAACATTCTATTTGGAGAACAACATATCTTAGTTACTCATGATGAAGCTGTTTTCAATGCTAATGATGATCTTAGATATAGATGGGGACCAAAAGGAGAACAACCTTTGAGGAAAAAAAGTAGAGGTGCTGGTTTAATGGTGAGCGAATTTCTTCTAGACACCATTGGATGTCTAGCTATACCTGAAGAAAAATATTCAAAAATGGTAGCAACATTTCCAAGAGAGGCATGTGTTTTATTTGAAGTTAGCAAAAATCATGAAGGATATTGGACTGGTGAAAATATACTTTGACAGGTAAATATATTTTTATAATTATATACATATATATGATAAAGGCATGATGGTAGAGAATGATCAATAGAGGTTCATCACTGCTGAATTCTCATTGATGGAGGCTCGATGGCAGATAGCAGAGAACTATCAATTGAGGCTTAATGGTAGAGAACCATCATTGCTGCTGAATTCTCATTGATGGAGGCTCGATGGCAGAGAACCATCATCACTGCTGAATTCTCATTGAGGAGACTCAATGGCAGATAGCAGAGAACTGTCAATTGAGGCTCGATGGCAGAGAACCATCATTGCTGCTGAATTCTCATTGATAGAGGCTTGATGGCAGAGAACCGTCATCACTGCTAAATTCTCATTGATGGAGGCTCAATGGCAGAGAACCATCATTGCTGCTGAATTCTCATTGATGGAGGCTCGATGGCAGAGAACCGTCATCACTGCTAAATTCTCATTGATGGAGGCTCGATGGCAGATGGCAGAGAACTGTCGATTGAGGCTCAATGGCAGAGAACCATCATCACTGCTGAATTCTCATTGATGGAGGCTCGATGGCAGAGAACCTGTCATTGCTGCTGAATTCTCATTGATGGAGATTCAATGGGAACTGTCGATTGAGGCTCAATGGTAGAGAACCATCATCGCTGCTGAATTCTCATTGATGAAGGCTTGATAGCAGAGAACCATTATCACTGCTGAATTCTCATTAATGGAGGCTCGATGGCAGATGGCAGAGAACCATCGATTGAGGCTCAATGGCAGAGAACTGTCATCACTACTGAATTCTCATTGATGGAGGCTTGATGGCAGAGAACTGTTGTTGCTGCTGAATTCTCATTCTCATTGATGGAGACTCAATGGCAGATGGCAGAGAACTGTTGATTGAGGCTCAATGGCAGAGAACTATCATCGCTGCTGAATTCTCATTGATAGAGGCTTGATGGCAGAGAACCTGTCATTGCTGCTAAATTCTCATTGATGGAGGCTCGATGGGAACCATCAATTGAGGCTCAATGGCAGAGAACCGTCATCGCTGCTGAATTCTCATTGATGGAGGCTTGATGGCAAAGAACTGTTATTGCTGCTGAATTCTCATTGATGGAGGCTCGATGGCAGATGGCAGAGAACCATCGATTGAGGCTCAATGGCAGAGAACTGTCATCACTGCTAAATTCTCACTGATGGAGGCTCAATGGTAGAGAACCATCATTGCTGCTGAATTCTCATTCTCATTGATGGAGGCTTGATGGCAGATAGCAGAGAACCATCGATTGAGGCTCAATGGCAGAGAACCATCATTGCTGCTGAATTCTCATTGATGGAGGCTCAATGGCAGAGAACCTGTCATCGCTGCTGAATTCTTATTGATGGAGGCTCAATGGAAACTGTCAATTGAGGCTCGATGGCAGAGAACTGTTGTCGCTGCTGAATTCTCATTAATAGAGGCTCAATGGCAGAGAACTGTCATTACTGCTAAATTCTCATTAATGGAGGCTTGATGGCAGAAAACCATCATCACTGCTGAATTCTCATTGATGGCAGAGAACCATCATCACTACTGAATTCTCATTGATGGAAGCTTGATAGCAGAGATGGTTGATGGAGTCTCGATGGTAGAGAACAGTTGATGGAGGCTCAATGGCAGAGAATGGTCAATGGAGCAGAGAACAGTCGATGGAGGCTCGATGGCAGAGAACTATCATCGCTACTGAATTCTTATTGATGGAGGCTCGATGGTAGAGAACTATCATTACTACTGAATTCTCATTGATAGAGGCTCAATGGCAGAGAACCGTCATCACTGCTGAATTCTCATTGATGAAGGATTGATGGCAGAGAACTGCCGATGGAGGCTCAATGGCAGAGAATGGTCGATAGGAGGCCTTTTTCTGCTAAATATTGTTCAGAATATAAATGTATACTCAAAACAAAATATTTATTTTTATTTATTTAATATTTAGGTTACAACAATGGCAATTCCAATTTTCGAAGCAGTTCACCCAAATTGTATTGGAGTATTTGCATTTGACAATAGTCAAGGATACTCAATGTATGCCTCAGATGCTCTACTGGCTCATAAGATGAATCTTAATCCAGGTGGAAAGCAACCATTGATGCATACTACAACATACAATGGTACTTTACAAGAAATGGTTTTTCCACCTGATTATTCTGATGAAAATCTTCAAGGTCAAGCAAAAGGATTAAAAGTAGTGCTTAAAGAAAGAGGCCTCTGGCCAAAAGAAAAAATATTAGCAAGATGTCAAGAAGCATATAAGACTAACAATTGCTGTGCTGAAAAAATAATGTCTCTTCAAGAGGACTTTATAACACAAAAACCACTTATTCAAGAGACCATTAAAGCCTTAGGTCATAAGTGTATTTTTTATCCAAAATTTCATTGTGAATTAAATTACATTGAACATTTTTGGAGTGCTGTAAAACTATACTGTAAATATGTAATATATATATAGATCTATTAAATTAATAAATATATATAATAATTAGAATATTAATTTTAATATTTTATTAATTATAATAATTAGAACTCATTGTGACTATACATGGATAGGACTGAAGCAAAATGTTCCTAAAGCTTTAGCATCTGTTGACCTTCTTACTATCTGAAAATATGCACATCATTGTCAAAGATATATGATGGCATATTGGCAGGGACTTACTTTAGCTGCTACAGAACATACAGTAAAAAAATATCGTTCACATCAACATATTTCTCAAAGTATGGTTCAATCTATTGATGTTTAGTATTTAGTTACAAAAGGGATATTTAGTTACAGAATAACTGTATTTTATTTTATTATTTTTATTTTATTATTTTCATATTACATATGTATATTGGCCAAATAAATATATTTTATTATGTATATCATCAACAGTTCTCTATCTGCCTCCATCGATGGTTCTCTATTAGCAAGCCTCCATCTATAGTTCTCTGCCATTGAGCCTCCATCAACTATTCTTTATCATCGAGCTTTCATCGACTGTTCTCTCTCCCTCTATTAATGAGAATTCAGTAGTGATGGCAGTTCTCTGCCATTGACTATTCTCTGCCATTGAGCCTCTATTGACCATTCTCTGCCATCGAACCTCCATTAATGAGAATTCAGCAGCGATAACAGTTCTTTGCCATCAAGCCTCCATTGACCATTGAGTCTCCATCAATGAGAACTTTTGAGCCTCCATCAATGAAAATTCAGCAGTGATGATGGTTCTCTGCCACCGAGCCTCTATTGACCATTCTCTGCCATTAAGCCTCTATCAATGAGAATTCAGCAGTGATGACGGTTCTCTACCACTGAGCCTCTATCAATGAGAATTCAGCAGTAATGACGGTTCTCTGCCACCAAGCCTCCATCAATGAGAATTCAGCAGCGATGATGGTTCTCTGCCACCGAGCCTCCATCAATGAGAATTCAGCAGCGATGATGGTTCTCTGCCATTGAGCCTCCATCAATAAGAATTCAGCAGCAACAACAGTTCATTCTCTGCCATTGAGCCTCCATCAATGAGAATTTAGCAGCAATGACGGTTCTCTGCCACTGAGCCTCCATTAATGAGAATTTAGCAGTGATGACGGTTCTCTGCCACTGAGCCTCCATCAATGAGAATTCAGCAGTGATGATGGTTCTCTGCCATCAAGTCTCTATCAATGAGAATTTAGCAGTGATAATAGTTCTCTGCTATCGAGCCTCCATCAATGAGAATTCAGCAGCAACAACAGTTTGTTCTCTACCATTGAGCCTCTATCAATGAGAATTCAGCAGTGATGATGGTTCTCTGCCACTGAGCCTCCATCAATGAGAATTCAGCGGTGATGATGATTCTCTGCCACCAAGTCTCCATCAATGAGAATTCAGCAGTAATGACGGTTCTCTGCCACTGAGTCTCCATCAATGAGAATTCAGTAGCAATGATGGTTCTCTGCCATTGAGTCTCTATCGACCGTTCTCTGCCATTGAGTCTCCATTGACCATTCTCTGCCATCGAGCCTCCATCAATGAGAATTCAGCAGTGATGACTGTTCTCTACCACTGAGCCTCTATCAATGAGAATTCAGCAGCGATGACAGTTCTCTACCATTGAGCCTCCATCAACCATTCTCTGCCATCAAGCCTCTATTAATGAGAATTCAGTAGTGATGAGCCTCCATCAACCGTTCTCTGTCATCGAGCCTCTATCAATGAGAATTTAGCAGTGATGAGCCTCCATTGACAGTTTTCTGCCATCAAGCCTCCATTAATGAGAATTCAGCAATGACAAGCCTTCATTGATGGTTCTCTGCCATCGAGCCTCCATCAATGAGAATTCAGCAATGATGAGCCTTTATTGATAGTTCTCTGCCATCAAGCCTCTATCAATGGAAATTCAGTAACAACGAGCTTCATTGATGGTTCTCTGCCATCAAGCCTCCATCAATAAGAATTCAGCAGCAACGAGCCTCCATCGATAGTTCTCTGCCATCAAGCCTCCATCGACCATTCTCTGCCATCAAGCCTCCATCAACCATTCTCTGCCATCGAGCCTCTATTGATCATTCTCTGCCATAGAGTCTCCATCAATGAGAATTCAGCAGTGATGATGGTTCTCTGCCATTGAACCTCTATCAACCTTTCTCTGCCATTGAGCCTATCAATGGTTCTTTGCCAGTGAGCCTCTGTCAATAAGAATTTAGTAGCAATGACAAGCTTTTATTAATGAGAATTTTTATCTATCAATAGATATTTTTTCAAAAAAAACTCTTTGTAGAATTAAAGTTAGAAATAATTTAGATTATTTTATATTTTTTTTAAAAAAAAATATAATGTCATTTTCAAGAAATAGAAGTCGAAAAAATAATTAAAAAAAACATATATATTTTTCAAATAATTATTACCTATAGACATGGTGCACTATATGACATATGAATGATGAACGTAATGAACAAGATGCAGACGACATGAACAATGCAATAAATAATATCCAGCTTATCCTCAGTAACCAGTGCCACAGCAAAAGTACTACAGTAACTAATCATTGCCTAACAACAAAGGTCCTGATCACAAAGTGTTCCTAATCACAAACCACCTGACAAAGGTTGCAATCACAAACCTCATCTATAGTTACCAAATTAGTCACTCATACTTAGTCAGAAATTGTGAACTAACTTATATAAATACCCCCCAGTTTCCATTTAAAATAATGACAGTTTTAGTTCAGTCCTTGATACAAGAATCAAGTCTCCCTTTATATACACATATTCTCCTAAGTCTTAGTAATGACATCTAAATAACTCTAGTGTTTTTGACTAAACTCCAGAAGCCTAGCTAACTTCTGCCAGAACTGAGACCAATATATAAATTACAAAAACTTAAGTAAACCCCCTTATTGAACCTGAATTCCAAGGTGATTCAGTCTGTATATAGTAAAGAATAAGTCCCTTATAACTATAGTTAATAAGAAGGATACTATTACTATAACTACTTTCAAGTAAGTACTTCCTCATACTGAAGACTTCTTGGTATACTTGTATACTAAGTCCCTAAGTAATACCTTATTTCCCTAATTATCCAAAGGATAAGAGTGGGATAGAAATAAGAGTTATTATACCTTCTCTGACTTAGCCTGCCTCTATCATTAGCCCCACTAGCTTTAGTATCTACTGACTAGCTTTCTCTCTTCACCTTATCAATAAAGCTCATGAATCTTAGCTTGTTCTTACTCTCTCTAGACATCTGTCATTCTCCAGACCCTCTCTGACTACTCACTCTATCAAAAGAGCTCATCTCCAGACTATGTCCTCTTCCAATATACTACTATCTAAAGGCCCCATATCTGCCCAACCCAGTATACTCATCAGAACTCTTACTAGTTGATATATTGCTAACATATTTACTCTAAAAACTATATAAAAAGTACTGCTAGAAGTTTATATAATGTGATTAATATTAGAGAAAGATGAGTAACTATAGTTTTAGTCAAATAGTCAATAAATACACCTATAATATTAGTATCAAACTTAATTTGTGAAAGTTGTATTATAAAGTTTATTATAACTTACTCAAACTTTTGATAGAAATTAACAAAAACTAGAGTAGACTAACCAGTGAGACTTATAGTACTAATATAGATTATAACTAGTAATATAATTCTTAATTTTCTTGATCATATTGAATTAGTAATAGTAATATTAGAGATTTTTAATAATCTTCTTAATTTTAAGATAACTAGTAAGTAAGAAGTTATAATATTCTTATAATATCTTATGGTAGAGATTTATACATATTACTTAATAGATAGACTTTGTTTATATAATATATTAAATTATTTTTAATAATAGTATCTTTCTTATAGACTTGTCTGATTTGATTCTGATACCAAAGAAACTTATATTATTATAGTAAAGTCTGAATATCTTGATAAGATATCTGATATTATAAATATCTTATCAGACTTATAAATAATCATCAATGGAATGTTTGAAGTATTTGATACTATTTGGCTTATTGATATAATAGAGTAGATTGAGTATTAATATACTTAAGAGATTGATAGTCAGTAATGACATCAAACTCAATACTTTCTAGATAGTATCTTTAGTAGTCTAGAATATATGTATATAATTACTAGTAGTTCTTTCTTATAGATTACTAACTTCAATTTAGCTAGTAAAATTTTTTATAACTTAAAGATAATAGAGTGGTATTCTTTTCCATCATCTTATAACAGAACTACTCTAATAGTAAAATTAGAGATATATATTAATAATAACTATAAATTTCAGATTTTAATCAGAATTTTGTAGAACTGAGATATAGATTAGATAGTTTTTGAGTTCTTAGAATACTTATTAACAAAAGAGATCTCAGATTTAAGATACATAGTATTCTATATATATATATTACCTTCTTTATTAGATTTATAAGAGGTTCAGTAATCTTAAAGAAGTTTCTAACAAAATAATAGTATATAATAACTAGCTAGACTAAGAAAAATCTGATTTTTATAAAATTTACTAGTTTAGACCATTCTTAGATTATCTCTGCCTTATATAGATTTACTTGAATTTCTTGTACAGAGATAATATAACTAAAATATTTAACTTACTTCTTGCAAAATTCACACTTCTTAAGTTTTATATATAACTTATATTCTTATAGAATTGCTAAAATAAAGTGAGTATACTTAAGATATTTTTCTTTAGTTATATTAAAGATCAGAATGTTATCAAGATATATTAATAGAAAAAAAAGAGTTGATCTTTAAATATCTTATTTAAAAAAGTTTAAAATATTATAGATATACATATATATTAATGAGACCAAATACTAAGATTAAGAATTTATAGAGTCTAAAGAAAGTTATAAAAGCAGTCTTAGAGATATCTTCTAAATGGATCTGAATTTAGTAATATCTAAACATAAGATCTAACTTGATAAAGTACTTAGCATTCTTAAGAGTATTAAGGTTTGATCAATAAGAGATAAAAAATACTAATTCTTGACTATAAGCTTATTGAGTATATAATAGGCTATATATATATATATAATTCTATTCTTCTTCTTAATAAATAGAACTGGTGAGCTATAAGATAACTTATAAATAGCTTTTTAAGTGAGTAGTTTTTCTAATTTTTCTTAATTACTTCTATCTTAAAGAATAATATATTATATATATAATATATATAGTTATTTAGTAGTATAATTATATTATAACTACTACTATTTATTGAGAAATCAAAATTGAAGATTAGAGAGTATTTAAGAAGGCCCTCTATAAGTAGTTCAAGTATACTAATACTACTAAACTAGCTAGAGATAGAATAGTAAATATTAAATAACTTAAGTTTATATAAAACTATAATATATAATTTCTATTAATTCTTTTAAAACTATCTAATATTATAGAAGATAAAAAGATAGACTACTATATCTAAGATTTAAAAGAAAATATACAAGTTAAGATTAAACTAGAAGAACTAAGAATCTTAAAGAAGCTATAAGAATTACTGAAAGATTTAATATTATTATCTATATATAATTATTACTTTAAAATAAAAATACTATAAGAAAATCTATTTTAAAAAACTATCATAAGAACTAAACTAAAATATTAGAATTAGCTCTGATAAATTTAGACTCTATAAATAAGAAAAGTACTAAGCTTATCCTAGAAGAAAAAGAATATCTGAAGAAGTTAGCAGTATATTTCTTCTATTACTAGATAGGATACATTATAATCAAATATTCTAAAAAGATAAGTGAATCAGTCAGATTAGTCACTATATTATCTAAGGATATATCTGTTAATTCTATTATCAGTCAACTAGAACTCAAAATTAAGAAACTATATCTAAAGGCTCAGATTCCTCAATATTAATCAGAAGAAGCTATTGAACTTAATTTATACTTAATAAAACAAGTCATCATTTCTATCAAAAGGAGAGCTCTAGTATTTATTAGAATTGTGATTCAATTTCTAAAAGATTATTATATAAAAATTATAGTTAGATTAAGACTCAGTATAGATATTAGTATTAATATTATTAATCTAAACTACTGAAAATAAGTTTAAATCCTATTTGTCAATTAGAAGAATTAAGATTATACTATAAAAAAAAGAGACTAAGTTATGCAAATGATTCTAGAAGAAGCAAGTTAGCTCAAGATTATAGAAGTTTAAGAATTATCTCTAATCAAGTAAGATTATAAAAAATTTAAAAGTATAGACTAAGTAGTAAGTCTATATACATATATATAACTGAGCTCAAGCTATACTTATCTTCAAAGATCTAGTCAAAGAAAGAAAAGTTCAAATACTTATTGATAATAGAGTAGCTGATAACTTTATTAACTAGAATCTTATCAAAAATCTTAAAATTCTTACTAAGCCTATACTTAAGAATGATAGAGTAGTTACTGCTGACAGTATACTATATTTTATTAAATCAATTACTATCAAACTATCTATCAAGATTTTGAAATATTGAGAATAAATTAACTTTAAAATTATATCTCTAGAAGATTATGATCTGATATTAGAAAAATGCTAACTTATAAAATATATATAATTAAAATATTAATTAGTATATATAAAAATAAAGTTACTCTACTATAAGTTAGAGTCAATATTACTATCAAGATAGACAAGCTTGTGAACAAGACTCAGATTATTACTCTATCTATGATATAATATAAAAAGAAGTTCAAGAAAGCTATATATATATATATTTATTACTATTGTCTAATTTAAAAAATAAGACAAAAAGCTATCAATTAATAAAAGTATCAAGTTACTACTAGATAAATTCAAGAACATTTTTTTAGACAAGCTATCTGACTTATTATTTATATAAAAAGTGAACTATGAAATTGAACTAATCTCAGAAACTATATTACTTAAAAAATATATATATATTTTCTTAAAAAAGTGTAGTGACAAATTAGACTTATATATCTATATTTATTCTTATATGTTTGAAGTATTGGTCTAACTGAAAAGTTCAGATATCAGTAGATAGTCCTCTATAGTGACCATTAAAGATATTAAGCTTAAGTAGCTTAAAACTAATAAGTATAATTATAAAGTAAGCTATTATAGCTATACTTTTTGTTTTCTAGTATTCTAGTTATACTTATAGATTTCAGATCTGATATATTATTGTAATGATCATTCCTTTTAGATCAATCTATAGTTCTGAATCTATATCTTCTACTATAGAGAGATCTGAATAATTAGCTAGTTCTCTAGAGTTCATTTTAGATTTATATGGCTAGCTATAACTGGTTTCTAAATTTATATAAGGTTTCTTAATAAGGTAAGATGTAACTTTATCACTACTATCAAATATAATAGTTCTAAATTCTTTAAAAGAAAGTAGCTTAAATCTGAAAGATTTTAGTAGGTCTAAAGTGTACTTATAGATTTAAGTAGTTTTAAAGAGTTTCTAAAGAAAATATTCTGAGCTTTATTTAAGTAAAGAAAGAGAATATTTATATAAAATCTAAAAGAATAATCTGGAAGAATATTAGAAATAAAAAGAAAAGCCAAGAAAGTAGTTCTTAATAAAGATGATTAATAAGATTTTATAATATGCTAAGATAAGATACTTGATACTGAGAAAAGACAAGAATATTCTGATAAAGTCTTGGTGCTAAGAGAGGATTTCTAAGTATTTATAAGATTAGTGCTCTGAATAAGTCAATTCAAATCAAATCCAGATTTGATTCATCATATGACAGTTTGATCCAAATCTCAAATCTGAAGTCATCTGAATCAACTCAGATTAATCAAAATTGCCCCATCCAAATTGTCCTATCAGAATCACCCATCCAAACCACCCCAATCTGAATTACTCAATCTGAATCACTCAATCCGAATCACTCAATCTAAATTACTCAATTCAAATCACTCAATTCAAATTCTCCAATTCAAATCCTCTAATTCAAATCCTCCAATTCAAATCCTCCAATTCAAATCCTTCAATCTGAATCCTTATCTGAATCCTTCAACTGAATCCTCTAATCCAAATTCTCCATATAACTCATATGCTGAATGCATCCACAATATAATATATATATATACATATACAATACATACACATGCATACATATATACATACAAACACACAAATATATATGTTGACAGATCAGTCTTCAACAGTTCACAGTACTGATAATGCTTCAAGTCAAACATCTCTGATAGTTCCACACCTTCTATGCAATCCTTACTCTGAAATCTGGCAACATTGTGCTAAGATAGGAGATGATGTTGTTTGTAATTATTATAGATAAAAAATTAAGATGCACCTATTGACACTTTTTGTTTTGATACACATATGATATTATTTCATCCACCTCAATAAACTGCACCAGCCAGAAGTTTAAAATGCTTGGTAGTATAACTTCGAATATAAATCGACACATAAAAGACAAGCACTCTAACAAAATCAAAAAGAACATGGAGACAAATAAAATCAACATCCAAGCTGTGGTGGGTATGTTTATCTGATTGCCCAACCATTTCTGTACCAACAATGCCATTTAATTAAAAATATTTAGCCATACTCTTCAGCAGAATTTCGAAATCAGCTCATTCACTAGATTGTGTGCACAGACCAGCCATTCACAACTATCAAGAGTGATCAATTGTATAGCATCTTTGGCCTCCTCAAGCATGATTTATATTTGCCAAGTACTGATACTATTCACAAAGATGTCCTGGAGGCCTATAGGAAGGAGTATGATAATCTCCACCAGATATTTCAGGTAAAATAAGGGCAGCACCATGACCTTTGCAACTGAATTATATAAAAGAGCTCACCAATTTAACCTCACATTCAATAAGCAGAATTTGGCAGGCAAAATTTCGTTTATGATCGACACATAGACATCCCTTAATACAATTTCATTTCTGGGCATTACCGGTCATTGGATTGATCTTGATTGGCAGCTTAAATCTCTCACTCTTGACTTCATCAAACTTGCTGGCCCTCATTCTGGAGACAACATCACAGATACTTTTATTAGTTGTATCTGGGAGCTTGGGATTACAACCAAGGTAAAAAAGGAGGGCTTACCATTAGGTTGGCATTTTGAAGGAGGTCCTAAAACAAACCAGATTTTATTGGTTATTTATTTTTGCATAAATTCGCTGACCAAATATTTCAAGTACAGATTTTGGCCATTATGATGGACAATACCACAAACAACTCAATATTTTTCAAAGTTTTAGCAGCTAGCCTCAAACAGAAAAATGTGGCCTTCAGTACAGAAAGCTGCCATATGTGATGCCAGGCCCATGTACTGAACCTTGCTGTTCAGGACTATCTTATGTACATAGACAAAATATCCAAGAGAGGAGGGGTCCTGAGTATAATTTTCAAGCTGCATAAACTAGTTGTGTCAGTCTGATCATCCTCACAATGATGAGACAAATTTACTATGCAGTGAAGGGCAATCAGTTTAGCCCTGAAAGAGTTTATATTGGACATCTATATATATTGGAACTCAACATTTGCAATGATCCAGTGCATGCTGGAGTTTGCTGTGGTATGTATTCTTTTTTTCTTCAGTCAGCTGAAGCAACTTGTTTTGGATAATTGAAGATTTATTTTAAAAAAAAAAGCCAATAGATTCAACAGTAGCTACTGATAAGAAAATATGGGCCGAGGCTCTAGGTGAAAGTGAGTGGGACATACTTAGGAATGTTGTCAGAGTTTTGGAAGTAAGTGGTGATTGCTCTGGCTCCACACTTATTTTATTAGCCTCCACACTCATTTTGTCTGCCTCTGTACAACACTACATATGTATAACTACCAGTGTTTTGATGATTGTATGAAGGATATAGTCAAACAAATGACCCTGACAATAAGCTTGGTAATACCAGTATATAACCTTCTGATTGACTGACTAGAAGACAAGCTCAAGGATAGGCTGGAGGATTACAGTGATTTATAGTTGAGCCTGGATCAGAGAGATATCATGGAGGTTGCTCTTAGCAAGCTCAGAAAGTACTACTCCCAAATAGATACTGCCATATACTCAATCAGTACAGGTATATCGATATTGGCATGTGGCTATTGTCTCTTTCAAAA
Organism: Jimgerdemannia flammicorona; assembly: GCA_003990745.1. Lineage (NCBI taxonomy): Eukaryota > Fungi > Mucoromycota > Endogonomycetes > Endogonales > Endogonaceae > Jimgerdemannia > Jimgerdemannia flammicorona. The sequence goes on along the minus strand of RBNI01000153.1, from coordinate 19,602 downwards.
TAGAGAAATCTCTGCAAAAACTCACTCTCTCCTTTTTTTCAAACAGTGCTAGACCCATGCTTAAAGCTACAATATCATAAAGATCAGGGCTGGGAGCAGTACTTCATTGAGAGAACCAAGTAGGCTGTAATTGAAGTATACTAAAAAAACTATGCACCACCACAAGGTTCTGGCCAAAGTCTGGATAAATATGCTGAGGGATCCCTCCTGTCCCACATTTACTTCAGCAGAAAGAAGAAGAGAGAGCTATCAGTAGAAGAGCTGCTATCAATAGATGAACTTACCATTTATCTCACCAGTGACCGCATGATCCTGCTGGAGGGTGCAGAGGTACTCAACTGGTGGAAGGTGGGTTGTCAGATGGATATTGAGCTAATTTAACCCACCAATCTAACCACTACTCTACCTACTGCTCTACCCACTGGGGCATGCAGCTGTATCAAACAGACTTCTCCAGCCTGTGTAGCATGGCTTGGGACTACCTGGCGATTCCTGCCTCCAGTGCTCCTGTTGAGTGAGTGTTCTCAGATAGAATAGACCTCATTGCCCCAAAGAGGTATGCACTGAATGCTGAGACAATCTGGATGTGTATATGTCTGAAGTCTTGGTGGGGCTTGGGCTGCTAAAATTTGGTAGGTCCTGGGGGTTCACAGATAAGTTAGTTGGCCTTGTGGAATATTTAATACCTTTCAAAAATAATAAAAAGGTAAAAAACCCTGAGGCCTCAGTCTGGAGTTTGCAGTCTAAGTGGGCAGTGGTTGGCAGGGTTGGTGGCAGTGGCAGAGAGAGCATGCAATATTTGCGGCCCTCTACCAGTAGCAAGGGGCAGCCTCAAGCTGTCAGTACCTGGGTCAGTGAGTGGGTTGGCAGAGAGAGTGTGTAAAATTTGCAGCCCTCCACTGGCAGCAAGGGGCAGCCCCAAGCCACAAGTATCCTGGTTGGGGGGGTTGGTGGAGGGGGGTTGGTAGAGAGAGTGCACAAAACTTGTGGCCCTCTACCAGCAGCAAGGAGCAGCCCCAAGCTATCAGTGCCCAGGTTAGTGGGTGGGGTCAGTCAGTGGGATTGATGGCACAGGGTCAGCAGAGGGAGCATGCAAAATTTGTAGTCCTCCACTGGCAGCAAGGAGCAGCCCCAAGCCACAAGTGTCCAGGATGGGTGGGGCAGGTGGAGGGAGCATGCAAAATTTGCGACCCTCTGTCAGCAGTAAGGAGTAGCTCCAAGCTATCAGCACTCGGATCTGTGGGCAGGGTTGGTCAGTGGAGTTGGTGGGCATAGAGTCGGTGAGGGAGCATGCAAAATTTGTAGTCCTCTGCTGGTAGCAAGGGGCAGCCCCAAGCCACAAGTATCCAGAACAGGCAGGGCAGGTGGAGGGAGCATACAAAATTTGTGGCCCTCTACCAGTGGCATAGGGGCAGCCCCAAGCCACTAAGAAGTCTAGGGTAGAGGGTGCTTCTGATAGTCGGAGGATGCTTCTGGTAGTCAGAGAGTACTTTTGGTGATTGGAGAGTATTTCCAGCAGTTGGAGGGTACTTCCAGTAGTTGAAGTCTACTACAGATTCAGGCCCCATTACCAGTTTGGGTCCCATGGGCACTCTGGTCCTGCACTGCAGTACTGCACCAGCAGCACTGCAGAGCAGAGCCAAGAGGCTGGTAGGGCCCTGCATAATGGCTAAGCTAGTACTACAGAAGAGGTACCTGGCCCAACCTCCTACATAAGACTGCCCAACCTGCACAAAATGACTGTCTAACCCTCACAAAAGACTGTCTATCCCTCATGAAAGATTGCCTAACCCTTATAAAAACTGCTCCACCCATCAGTTCCAGGCCTTGATGAGCCTATCATCTATTGTAAGTATGACAACTATTGTATCTGAGCTCTCCTCGAAGGTGACAGTGCCATGGTGGTTGTGTAGTTAGAAGAGAATGGCCATGTTGGCCACAAATGAGACTCTGAAACCATAGGTGAGGTCATATCAGACTCCTCCACTATTCTCTCAGGTTGGGCCCTTCCTTTCTGGAATATAAAACATTACTGAGGTGACATTGTTGTCTGTGTGTATGGGCAGAGAAATGTTGTACCTGATATATCCTAATGTGACATAAGCATACAGTTGGTGAACCCTTGGCCCAGGACCTCATACTGTCAGGCTGTACTGGTGGATGCCTGCTCTTGGTCTAGCCCCAGGAGCCCTGGCTTGGAAATCTGCCAAAACAGATAGCAACTAGTCAGTCCTTTTTGCATGTGGGGGGGCAGAAACCCCCTGGGCTGCAGAAACCCCCTGAACTGTAGCACTCCAAAAAAGCGAAGCTCCTCACCTCATACAGTACACTAAATTGTACCAAGAATGTACGTACAGCTGTGCCGAGATCACTACCAAGCTGGTCTGCCATATGCTCTACCAATCTGCTCAAAGAACCCCAGATCATAGCTGCTATCACTACATAGACTGTGTCATGCTCGCATGCAGTTTGCTCTTTGACAGCACTTCTAAAGTTCCAGTAGAGGTACAGAATCTTGTGCATCTCTGGAATTGTATCAAAAAGAGTATATTAGCGAAGAGTGTAATTTATCTGGAGAGGAGAAAAAAAAAAAGAGAGATGAGTGTGGGGGATTTCAGAACTCTGGAACCCACCCTTTGCCAGTATTGAAGTATATCCAATTCCCATCCAAACCCCCCCTCCTTGCTTTTTTTACCCCCTCTTTCCTGCCATCTGGTATTTGATACAATCCTTGCAAATCTCATTAATGTAGCAGTAAAGCTCATCATTGTAGAGGTTTCTTACCACCATCACAACCACCTCTTTGTATTTGTTAATAAAGATATGGTTCTCTTCATTGTTGGTTACTCCTGCTGGCCAATGGACCTCTTGATTGAGAACAATTGGCTCTGATTTGAATGTAGACCCCCAAGCCTTGATGATGATACTGGTACTGCTCATGCTGAACATCTTGCCCTTGAATTTCTCTATTTGATCAGATGCTGGACATGGTTGAACTTGGGTAACTTTGAACTCTCCTTTCTAATGGAACTGAGCCCTGATCTGAGGGATTGAGATAAGTATACAGACAGGTTGCATGTGGACAGGTTGTATGCAGATGGGTTGTATGTAGGTGAGTTGTATACAAGCAGGTTGTGTGCAGGTGTGGGTGTTTTTTAGAAGGAGATCATGTAAAAAATAAAATTAAATAAAACACAGAGATGGATATTTCAGAAAAAGAGTGTGAGTGAGTAAATGAGTGAGCTATATGCCGATGAGTTGCATGCTGACAAGTTGCATGAGTTGCACAAGATTGCTCATGAAGGCTTGCTTCTGTTCCTTTTGAGACCTCTACCACATAATACATTGACTCAACAGCTCAGCCACCAAAGGCATGCCCTGCAATATCCTCTAACCTTTCTTCATCTTGATCAGATATTGTGAATAAAGTTGGCAGATCTCACCATAGAGCTGTGGACCCTAAGAAGAGCACGAGGTGAATCAGGTCATGCTGGGGGAATTTAAATAAGTAAAAAGTAGCAGTAGAAAAGAGCAACCTATATCTACTACTGGCTGCTCCAAAAAGGCTACTGTGTACATAGCTGTGAGATCTGTAAATTCTGAGGTCTGAAGGGCCACTGTGAGTTGTTGTCAGAATTCACTCTCATCCCTGCCATCACCATCACCATTGTCATTGCCATCACCATCACCACTGCCATCACTCCTTTGGCTCTTGATGAGCAGCTTGTGTGCTATCCATATGAGAAAGAATCTAACATTGTCAGCAAAGAGTATGTTTCCACCTTGAATACTCCCTCTTTTGATAATTATTACAGGGTGAAAAATGAGTAGACTGGACCAACATACAAATTAAGAGCTGCTGTTTTGTTTACTTGTTATGCAGCAGAAAAGAACAAAGAAAAAGAACAAAGAAAAGAGAGGGAACAAAGGAAAGGGTGATGTTACCAAAGTGTGGCAGGAAAAAAAAAACAAGAGTGAAATAAATAAAAGAAAGAGTGATGTCACCAAAGATTTCAATCCAGATAGATCAATCTGGATGGATCAATCTGAATCAATCTGGATCAATCCGGATCAGATCACAAAACCAATCTAAGTTGATTCAAATCTATCACATGATGAACCTGAATTGAATCTCATCTGGATCAACTCCATTCATTCGGAGCACTATATAAGATACTGGAACATTGTGAAATAGATAAGAAAAGATAAGAAAAGACTAGAGAAAAAATATAAAAATATATTATAACTAAGAAATTATTACAATATATTTATTATTATAATAATTTATCTTATAAATATTTAGAATTAACATATTATGAAACTTTTGAAAATAGTATAATCAGATTACTACCAGTTCTTATATTATATATTTAAGATAAAATTATCAAAAAAATATATATTAATTTTAATAAGTTTATTATTTGATATATATTTCAATTTATATCATAAATTATATTATTTATGGGACATAAAATCTGTTAATGTATTATAATAACAATAAAATATTATATAGTGATAATATATACAAATACAAAATATTTTAAAATACCATTATTTTCTACTGCTAATACCGACATACATATCACAGATGGTCACATTACCAGTCCCCCGAGTTTGCCGACAAATAGAGTATTCAGATGATTTAAAGAGAGAGAGAATTCGATGACACAACAGAGCAAAAGCGAACAAATAATCAACATTAGCAGGCGATCAAGTTGCATGTGAAGAATGGTGCGTGGATCTGATGCAGCCGACGGCCAGCCAAGCTTCCAAGCAGCCAAGGGATCGAGCGACATTTGGTGTGCTTGCATGTAATACGGAATCGGATCCATGAAAAAATGGGAGATGATAAACTACGCCCTTTCAAATGTCGTATATACCGACCCTGAAATGATCAGACCAATTGAATCTTTATCGCAATTGTGGGATTTATCGCAATTGTGGGATTTATCGCATGACCAAGATTTAAAATGCACGCAGCATACATGCACCGTGTGCGTGTATTTAAACCTATGAACCCGCGTGCAAGCGATGGCGAATCAAACGCATCTGATTATCAATTCCACCGGTTATGCTCGCCTCTAACTTGACGTCGTCGAACATGAATATGCACCCTGATGCCATTGTAGACGGTGAACACCATCATGTAGCCAAATCATTATAAAATATTTGTAATGCCATGAAAGTTCGGTTTATAAATATACAATCGACCTAACGTCACTTTAAAAAGGTGAAGAACTCCTTAAGTGCACGAATCCCCGCTCTCCTTCGAGTCCGCTTCGGGGTCCCTATCGTAGTAGATAAGGCCGGCTTGTCTTCTCCAGATGAACCTACATACTTCGGCACCGATTCCTCTCTCTGCCTTTTCCACGTGTTTCGTCGCACGTACTGAAACCCATTCAATTTGATCCATCTCTCCACAGCCAGCGCCAGATGGTCGGGAACTTCTATCTGCTCGAGATTTGGGCATTCACAAATGACCCAGACCACAAAAGTTTCGGCTAGATTGTGGCACCCGGAAAGCGACAGCGTCCGTAGCTCTGGCCAACCCCTGTGGACATACGAATTCAAATTGGTGATCCTCGTCAAGCACTGGCATTCTATGAAATCGATATGCTCGAGCTTGCGACCGTGCGCAAGCAAGGTCTCAACCAGTGTTCCGTCATGGACCCAGCTAATGCGCACCAAGCGGAGACGTTTCAATTCCGTACAGCTGGACAGGAGGGAGTCCACGGCGCCGACGGTGACGGCCGTATAGTGTACCGCCCCCCCGTTGACGAGAGTGAAGGAGTTGAGCAGCGTGCACGAGGCCGCCAACGCATGGATGGTGCGGTCGAAGCAAGGTGATCTTCCGTGCATGTAGCAAAACTCGCGCAAGTTGGACCACGATGGCAGGACCGTCGCCAGGCCGTTTTCGGGGTCATGGATGCGGATCATGTTCACGTCACGAATGCGCGAGCAACGGCGCAGGGCGTCTTGCGTCGCGTGGGTGATGGCATAATTTGTCAGGGTGAGGGATTCGAGAGTCGGACTGAGGATGGTTAGGAGGGTGTCAATGTGGGTGTGGTGCGCCGGGTGACTGCCGCCTCCGTTGAAGCTGAAGCGTCTGATTGGCGGCCAGATGGGTTGCAGGCGATTGAAGAGGTTGTTGAGGTGATCGAGGGGACTGGCACGAGCGGTTGCGAGATATGTGATGTCAATTTCGAGGTCCGTGAGGTTGCGTGGGCGGAGTTTAAAGAACGTTTCGAGGGACTCAGTCATGGATTCGACCCGGCTGCGACTCATGCAGCGGACGTCGATTTTCACTTGTTCGATGAGTCCAGGGGGATCAAAGCCGTTGTGCCGAAACTCGACGAGTAGATTTATGTACCGTTTCATTTCAGCGACGTCGAAACGGTTATCGTAGACGAGCGTTCGGAACAAGTCAAGTTGGATCCTGTTGTAAAGGAAAGGGCTGGCTTCTTCGTACCAGCTTCTGCAAACCATCGAGCTGGCGATAAGATCCCAGGGCGCTTCCGAAAACGTGGTGGCATGGTGTGAGGGAACTAGGTATAAAAACACCAAGTGTAGAATGTCCGGGACCAAAAGTGGTGTACGGTAGCGGGGATTTCTGAGTATCCTAGTGGGCATGTCGACGTATGGTAATAATGGAGTGTTAACACCAATTTTCTATTGAAGGACGCTTGCAAGAGAAGTCGATCTCAGATGATTGGAACGGTAGGAAGTCAATATTTATTCCGAGTCATCAAACAGGTGGTAAACTCCGGAGACGGCGAAACATGTAACAAACAAAGAGTCAGCATCTCACCTATTGTCGTGCGTACAACCGCTTTTGTACGAATGCACCTATAGCCGGACTGCCTTTCCGAGGCGAGGCATGTTGAGCCATTCCCCAAAATCATTGTCACCAGGGTATTATTCAGCGTTGTTTGCTGACGTATGGTATGAAAAACAATGTCAACACTCGTCAGCTCATTCTCGGCACACAGTATTATTAAACAAAGAAGAGTGTTGCAAAAAAGCGGGCATGTTTTTGTTGAAGCGTAGCAGACTATCGCCAACGCCTTTAAACAATTGCCGCAACAAAGGACGGAAAGGACAAATAGAACGATTTGACCAGCAAGGATTTGAGTTCTCGGCGGTCATGATGAGTGGGTTATATTTTAGGGAGGACGCAGATTTGTTTGAAGCACATTGATTAGAAACGAGATTAATTTGTGAATTTCATCCAACCACTGGTACAAAACCTGATTGCACCCCTGAATGAAAGAGCTGGAAAAAGATCGGATTAGTCCAACATGCGAGTGTATTTATTGTTTTTTCGACGAATAAAAACATTACACGCTCCGGAGAGTGAGACTAGTGCCTCGGCTTCACGGATACGAAAAAAAAAAAAAAAAAAAAAAAAAAAAAAACTAATTGGTTGACTCTCAGGACGCAATCCAATCAACGTAGCTTGAACATGTGTCTTCCCAGCGACGGTGAGGAAGAGGAAAACAAAAAGCCATTCTTTTAGCAGCAATAATAACCTTTTAGTTTTCCCACTCTCAAGTCGGCAAATGGACACTGCAACTCCCAAGTTAGGATTTGTACCTAGCCCCTCATATCAAGGCACACGGTCTGTGATAATCGTTTAATAATAAATTCGGACGAATTTAGAAAGTCCATCGATGCATGCGTGAGACCCTCCACATGGTGCTGTACTACGATATCCTTGTCTGAGTCCGTGGCACCAGAATCATTGCGCCTACGATCAGCAGGGCGGGCTGATCGACGCCACGATTCCTAAATGTAATTAAGTAATAGTCGTCCGAGAATACACGTGTTCGCCACTGAAAGCAATAAGCTTTCCTGCCAGGCGCACTTTCCGCGTCCGACTCAAGAATCTGACGGTCGATGGAGAAGACTGACATGCTGTGTGCACAATGAAATTCGAGTCGCCGTATCCTAAGATTACCCATGTTGGGTAATACGCGATACAATTATGGACTAGTGGATGGAAGTTGCGTGTGAAAATCTTTCCAGATAAATCGGTACCGACGTCGGGACTACATGAGGTTCGGTGGGTTGTCTTACTATACGTAACTGAGGTAGCGTTTTTGAAATCTACAGCGACGTTGACAGCTATGAGGAAATGGTAAATGTTCGTTTGCTGACCGTTAAAAAGAGATTTTTTGAGGTAGATGCACTTTGCCAAAGAAGATGGGCGTAGCGACGGTTGTGACAAATCGTGGGGCAAGAAAAATTTCGCGACGTGGGGATTTGGACGGTCATATTTATTGAGATAATTACATAAATAAATAAATTGTGAATAAATTTCCCTCCACACAAGGTCGTATATTTCAAGCTACGTGTTATACTTGTTTCATTTAGACACGCGACCCGACACCCGCTGGGTAATCCAAGACCACACGCCGTTCAACCAAGACGCCCCCTCGGATTCGGACGGCAGCTGGGACGCCTGGTCAGCGTCATCCGTCCATCTGGAATACTGAGCCTGGTACAGGGGCGGCCACGCAGGGAGCACCGAATATAGGGTGTCGACTTTGTAGTAGGCGGCGTCGCGGATGCGCTGGACGGCCGGGTCATAGTTGTGCGGGTTCTGCGTGACGGCGCGTGAGCAGTGGGCGGCGATTGTAGCGAGGATGATGTCGGACTGGATCTCTGGACAGTTCTGGAGGCGGAGACTGCAAAGCGTGCGGCCGTAGGTGCGAAGGAAGGCGGCGAATTCGGCGACGGGGATGTGGTGGACGTGGACGAGGCGGAGGTCGGTGAGCTTGGTGAGAGAAAACATGCGGGAAAAGTTGTAGGGGATATCTTGTTTGGCGTTTGGGGAGGTGGCATTAGTGATGTAGAGGGTGCGGAGGGAGGGTGGCAGATGTCGGAGGACGATGTCGCCCTCCTGGCCGGAGTTGGCGAAGCTGGCGATGATGAGGTGGCGCAGATTGCGGGTTAGGTGAGGGAAGACGGTGGCCAGTAGATGGCTGGTGTCGAGGTCTGTGCTCCCGAAGCGGAAAATCAGGTGAATCTTGCGGAGCTGTTCGGGGGAGAGCAGGTTGAGGAGGGAGGCTGCCGCCTGGGCCCATCCCGGCTCGGATGGCGGGAGTGTTAAAGAGATGGTCGTGACATAAGCGATGCTCTGGGTTATGCGGCAGGCAAAATCGGGACGCGAGTTGGTCATAGACCGGCGCAAACTCTCGATGGTGTGCTTTTCGAGCATGGTGTCGAAGCGTAGGGTGGACCAGACCAAGGGGAGGGCGGCGGCGCGCCAGTCTTTTGAGACGAGCGAGCAGTAAAACAAGGTAGAGCGGGGTCGACAGTGGAAGAGGAGGTCATCAGGGTGGGGGAAGTAGGTGAAGATGTTGGTCAGGGTTTCGTGGGGAAGTGGTGGGGAAGGCATTGTGGTGATACTATCGAGGGGGGATTTGTGGCTTTGGACCCCTATCTACGACTCATGCGATACACGTGATTGGTTATCGCCCTTTCTTGTCGTATTGTGTAAGCAGTTCCGTTGTATTGGGGTATAATTATATCCTGACCGCTCTCCCAACCCCACTCTACACCTGCATGTGTGTGCGTGTGTATCCTGGCCCTTCAGCGTGTCCCATAACCCATCTAATTAATTGGACAGACACGTCCACGTGTTCTCTCCTATAAATTAGATTTGATGGTTCCATACAACAGAAATGTATCAGAAACTCTCTTTGGTTTTTGGTATACAATAAAAATAGTGGTCGACAGCTACCATAGCATCATCAGGCCAAAGAACAAAAAAAAAATTACCTACATTTGGGTTCCGTGTGAAACCAGGCCACATTAGTATTTTGCTCTGGCGAAGAGTTCATAGAACTCGATGACAAGGTTAGATGTAACGAAATCCTAGCAAGTCACAGATTATTTTATCACTAGCCACCTCTCCTTGACACCTCTTTCACGATAAACCTCCAACATCCGCGGTAGGCTGAGTAACCTTCCTACTAGTCCGTCACAAAAGTGTGAGCATTGATCACCCCTCATAGGATTCCCGCTTTCCGCTGACAAACATCCTCGTTGACATAGGCCATCCCATCAAAGCCATCCGCCATCCAACCTCAAAGTGGACAAATTCAACTTTACTCTAGTTCACGGTTACCCGTTGACTTCTACAACATTGGCGAACAGTATAAAATGGACAGGCATGATCATGGAGTTCGCCGCGGTGCCTGTGAAAGACACTGTATGACGTAAACTAGGCCGTGAATATTCTCCGCTTGGCCACCCGCCCCCTTCGTGGCCAGCGCTCGATTTCTCGCATTTTGTCACTATTGCCCTATATGATGCGGATCAGTAACCATTCGACCCGAGTTTTGTGTAGCTATACGACGATCACTCGACATTCAGATCTTTGTCGTTGACGACGGTTCCCATTTTTGTGATGGTAAAGCAATATTTGGTGCGCGACAAAGCAACACCATGGCAACTACGCACATCTCATTATACCGTGCATTTTACACCATCCCAGCTGACGGCTGAAGCCTACCATCTCAGGCGCCAGTGCACACGCCCACCGTATTCTTGCAGCTAGCGCTCGGCCGACAGCCACCTTCCGGCCGGCGCACGTGACGACGAGATCCAGCAAGATGGTTCTCCGTGAAGGAGTCGACGTTCTTGCGAGCTGACGAGTGCTGAGGGCTCAATCTCCCTCAGCATCCTACGGAAGAGAACACCGTTCAGCTACCCACATTGGCACCTAAAATTATGAAGGCTCGCCGTCGGTGGCCCAAAACATTTTTCTAATGGCGCGTCCCCGCGGCTATAAATCAGTGCTGCTACCTCGTCTCACAGTTCCACAGATTTCATACGTCGCGCCGTTGGATGCGTTCCGCCAAGATTTGTTTCCTGTCACTCTCAACGTGCCAATGGATGACAGATGTTCGGACGAGGTCGAAGAAATCTTTGGGGTCCTCCAGTTGGACGGATTGCGCTAAATTCTCGGTGCCTATCGGAGATCCGAAACTTTATCGAGCTTTCAACTTGTCAAAGTATTCCCAAAATCTGCGAGGACGAATGTGCACCACAATCGCCCCTACAGCCAACAATGCATCCTTACCAATTGGGGGGCAGAAACACACAAGCACCAAACCGGTGAAGTTTTTCTGGGATCAACATCACAACTTCCATTACGTCGGAAATCGCGTCTTACAAGATCAAATTTCCTCGACGAATTCCCCGTTCAACAGATCATATTCTAATCGCCGTAGCAGGCGAGATGATAAATCCTGACGTAGCCGTCGGATCCGCTATGACCAGCAAGATCGTTCCTCCTCATAAAACATTCAGGGATGGTATACAGTCGGGAGGAAAACTTCTCTGCAATGGTGCGTGCCGTGCAAATTTTTTTGCTGAAGATGCCTCAACTGTCTTCACCGGCAGCCTAGGCGCTTCATTTAAAGCTTCAGCAGCCATCACATCGGTACAAGAAGGAAACATAGGCAACCCGACGAGCAATTGCCAATAAAATTGCTCATTACCACCGGCTCTTGGCTTTGCCCCCTCTGCCACACCGGCTTGCTGCAAGAGATCCTGGATAACAAAGAAGCCCCCGCGTTTCTACCTCCACGTGGCGAATGTGGATGGAGAGGCACCGAATTAACAGCCAAGATGTCAAATGATCCACCACCAATAAGATCCGCTTTCCTGGCAAGTACTGCCCCCTTTGAGGCCTCAACCCATTATCCATATGTATGTAGAACGGTGGTATCTTGCACTATACGGCACTTTAAAACTCAGAGAGGATACAATATTGTTTCTTCCTCATCGATTTTCTTGCCCAACCCTCCTCCATTCCTTGTCGATTCTGACTAACCGAGCGCATTACATGCATTAGGACCAAATAAACGCTAAATTTATTCGCTATATATCACAGCGGATATTACAAACGATACCATTGAGTTTCATTCAACACGGTTGCATCAATGGTTTCCAAAAAAAAATAAAACAATAAATAAAAATAAAATCACCGGATCCCAATGGCTTCAATTTGCACAGTGATGTGCCTCATACAGCACACCAGCATTTGAGCATAGGTCACTAGACGTATTTCATGGATCCTTTTTTTTCACCAATGAGTTTTGTTTATTTGGGCGCCTTTTAGGTTTACAACGTTTGGCAACCACTCACGATCATGTAACAATTTCTAATATTTAAAAAAGGACCTAATCGTTTTAAATAAAATGATAACAAAACAAAAAACATCATCCAAGCAAGACTTGAAGATTGGTGTAAGAAAAATTGGCGACATTCGGCTGGCCAGCGTCGCTAGGGTGAGGTCCGGCGCCCTCGAGGTAGTCAGTGGCGTTGAGCCATCCGGTGATGTCGACGAAAGTGAGTGCGTTGTCGTCGGCGGTGTTGCGCCTGGCAACGGAGGCGACGATTTCGGTCTTGTAGTAGCCGCAGAATGTGCGCAAGCGGATACTTGGCGCAGATGCCGGTGAGGAACGTCGTGAGGGTCGACTGGAAGAGCGCGCTCGGGGCTGGGTCATGGCCGCGGTCGTTTTGGCCTGCGGGAATAATGGGGGATGGAGTGGTTTGGTTAGCGATATGCTGTGATTCTCGGGCTTGGGTATCGTTTGCGATGGATGCCATTCTTACCAATCATGATGGACACAGCTTCCGCTTTGTATTTGCTAAAGTCCCACTGGCCGGCGTGCAAAACAGAGCATTGCAGAAGCTAAGGTACTGACTTGATATTCGGATCGGTCGGCGATCCATCTCCATTCGCCCTTCGAGCAAGCGCGAAGCGGAGACAATGGTCGCGAAGGCCGTCGCCAGGATGGCTAGAGTGGGATATTGAAGAGCATGACCAACGATGTTGGAGAGGTTCTGATGTGATGAGTCGGTGATTTCAAGCTGAACAAAACGATGTTTCGACGATCGAAACATGGCTCTTCGGGGAGGGCCCTGAACTACTACGCCGCTTGAACCGATCGAGTATAGGCGGGTTCTTGTCAATTCTTGATGGTGCAACACGGACAGATGGTCGATCGTAAGTCGAGACAGTCTCCGTCAAACGCTACAACGTTGTTAATTACGGGGTGGGATCTCCAACTATGCATCCTTGGATAGACTTAGGCCGAAGTCATTTCCAAATCAGTGTGCGCGATCGTCCAAAGGAAATTAATTTACGAAAGAATCCCCTAAAGTCCAAATCTCCTTAAGGAAGCAATGAGCTTTTCATGACCAAGCGGTTATTTTCGAATATACTCTGTCCTAACGAATAGCAGCCCATGGTTAGGTATAGGTTTGCTGAGATCACATTGCAAGATCGCCTCAGAGGAAATACTACGGAAACGGGGCCGAGCCACCAAGGGAAATTATGCGTAGTGTCATAAGGATGCTTAAGATTTGAACGTAATTTATTTTTTCGGTGCGCTATCTACTGTCACCACGTGTGCTATAAATCGTATGTACATTCAGTAGACCATGAGAAAGTGAAGATACTCACGCAAAGAATACTTTGTAAGGAGCCTTAGATTCGCTATGGTGAAAACACAGATCCTGTTGTTGTGGCGAGAGAAAGCCCTAATTTCGGAGAATAGATAACCACAGACAACCTTTGCCCATATGTGGGTAGATAAAAAAAAATAAAAAACAGTGGGGTCGTGTGCGCGTCGGAGAGGTGGGAGAAGATGCAGAGACTAATATGAGGGAATCCGTCACCAGTGGGAAAATGCGAGTGCCTCAATATCTAAGCAGCATTTAAAAAAATAAAATAAAATAAAATGGAGGTGGATGTTGTGGTCTCGAGAGTGAAGTGATACTCAATATACCGACTATTAAGCTCACGCGCTATGTGCACGCGCGGTTAGAGAGGGTACGCGATATCGGACTATGCGACGCACATCCTATGTGACGAGGCACGCTTCGTTCCAAATCGAGCGAATTGATGGCGACAGATCATTGTTATACAAAACCGGTAATCCCCCGCCGATGCCGGGCTTTGTGAATGCAGGGTCTGGGCTCTAATTCTCATCGATATTTTAACACAAGCCATTTTCTTGTTTAATCGAGTTGTACCAGCTAGAGGAAACTGTTTGTGGCACCGAAAAAATTATCGTGTCTGGATTGTGCGCAAGACGTCAGTCGACACGGCCGGCCGATTCTGGTAAGGACCTTGGTAACGTAGCCTTGAATCCTCACTGGTTGGGATACGATCCTATTCCATACATGATTAAACGTATAGACGAATCAGTAAACATCAATTGATCCTGAACCTCTCTACTTCTAAAATTTGGGCACCGTTTCCTTATCATAAAGCACCGGTATGACGAGAGAATTTCGTTGGCGAACTCTTATTGCTGTTTTATTCTCTTCTGCTTTTTCTTCTCTGGATTTCCGCGATCTGTTGTTTACCGGCCGAACTGAAGCGACACGATCGTCGGTATTCCACGAAGGAACCAACCAACCAACCATCATACGCGCATCCAACCACTTGCAGATGGTTACACGTGTATTATGGTTCAACTTGGAAACGAGATGACCTAAAAATCTTAAAATTCAAACCCTAAAATCCCTTGATCGGCAGCATGGATGTAACTCCATTCCAGTTGTTGCTATCCCTAATCAAACAAGGTTCCAGCCGAAACCATTTCGGTGAGTAATTACGAATTGGGCAGGCACATCCATGTGCTGCTACTTGCCGTAGATCAGCTGTATGAAATTCGCACCACCTTATTGTCAATCGTGCATCGCTGCTCTGAGTTTCGGAAATCGTGCATAAATCACTGCCAATTGCACAGTTCGGATGATGCCGCATGACCTATCTGTGTGTGAGTGAGAGCGGGCAGCACTTGATTATCACGTAACCCTTAATGTGCCGCATATATATATTAAAGTGTTCTTCGAAAATGTAACGCGCATAAGAAAGGGACAACGAAAAAAACCAACGCTAAATCGACATTCTCGGTTCAGTGATGTTCGATTTCAGTAAGCAAGTCCTTGGCCGGAAAACTAGTAATCGGAACCATCTGTATCAAATTCATCTGCAAAACACGAGCATTTGGATTCGTGAGGGTCGGAAATTTTAATGCATTGGCCTTGAGCGCAAACCCATGTCAGAATTATTGTTAACGGTGTGCATCGCGACTAGGTGAAGTGCATTGTTTGTGTGCGCATAATACAATCGCGAAGTTGAACTGGTTCGAGAATCTTGCGAAACATTATGGTCAACGCCAACTTACGTAAGGTATCCTTGCGCTAAGCAGTAGGGTCGACTTTGTAGGACGCCATTTGGATCCTATACTGCACTCGGAAGATCCCAATTTCAAGTGTGTAAGTATTAGCAATTTAAGGAAGTTTATTGTGTTTAGGCATAGAATTGCTACCACCAATGTGAGCAATGGAGTAATATATTTGTGTTTGTCAAACAGCGGGATGAGAGCAAGAAAATGGGTGGCGCAAAGCAAAACTTGGATTATAGTGATTTATTGTTCGCTATGGCCAGCATTGTCGACCGATTAAACAAGCTTGTTAGATTGCTGATGCCCTCGATACCATAGAAACCAAACTCCGCGATGACGTCATCGTCACTAATGATCATGAATTATGCGTCCTAGTTACCGTCAGCCCCATCAGCCACCACGTCGTCATGTCCTCCCTCGTCTCGTTCGCACGAGACTTACAAGGTCTCCTTGCCGGTACCGCCATCCCATTTCGAACCCCGAAAAACATCATCGCCCCACCCAACGCAACACCCATCCCAGATGCCACCGAGCCAGCAAATTATCCCCGAGCAGTATCACTCCCACCCGAGATCATCCGCCTCATCCTCTCCCACCTCGGAAGGCACGGCGACATCCGTAAGGTGGATTGGTTACAAACCCTGACTTTCTCGCTCGTCTGCACAGCCTGGTACAACGAGGCGCGCGCCTTGCTCCCAGACTCCCAATTCCACACCCTATCACTCCACCGCCTCGACCCGGCCAACGAAAACCACCCGACGGACCTTCCACGGTTCTCAAGGCTTCTCTCGCTCTCGCACGCTCTGGGACTCCCATACGCGGGGCTAATCGAGCACGCCGAGCTCTACATGACCCAGCTGTTGGTGCTATACGAATTCGGGCCCGGTGGCGAGGTGTTTCTGTATGATCGGGACATCGAGGACGCCGTCGTGACAGTGTTACGGCTGGCGGCGCCCACGCTATGCTCGCTGACCGTGCGAGTCGATTCGTATGAGCGGGCACCGGCGGCGCCGTTCCGACGCATGTTCACGCGAATTGCCTCTGACTTGTTCCCGCGCATCGGGAGGCTGAGGCTACGTGGCTTGTATGCTTATAGCGGGTGCGTGAAACAAGAGATGCCAGAAGTGGCGGATTTCGTGGCGCGACTGGCGGGGAAGGTCGAGGTCGTGGAGTTAGAGCGTGTGTGGGTTAGTAGGAGGCTGAATCGGGCTCTTAGAAGGTGCGAGGCGAAGGGGGCTTCTGTGGTTGTGAACACGTGGATGGGCGAAGTTCCGTTTTGAAGTGTTTGTGTGCGGGGGCCTTGCCTTCGCGTTTGACAATTATCGGCTGGTCGTTTGTTGCTGAATTCAATGAAACGTTATTGCGGACACCCATTATTGTAGCCTCACTACAATGATAATCTCATTTCGATTTGATGTCTTTGTTTAGGGGGTTTAGTGGGACGAATTTTCATGCAACTCTCTTCACGGCCCAAACGCGTTGCTAAAATAACGAACCGCTTGCCGGATGTCATAATACGAAGCGTACGTCGAACTAGCGCCTAGCATCCGTAATCTCATAGTTTTGTCGAGGATCACGTAGCTAACAAACAAACAAGATAGCGCACATGCCCTTACACGAATATTTCGCTCCCCCGTCAGCCAGTTAAAGCCGCCCATCGGATTACGTCCCGCCCATCGGATTACGTCCCGCCCATCAGGCCCGGAGAGCGTTCGGATTATAGCCATAAGCAAGCACATACACACACCAGTAGGCGCCTGTTACATGTGGATCGGTGCGTTATTAAATTTCCCGGCACGATTGCCTGTTGGCGCGAGGTGCATGCCCCCGGGTGGTCATGCGATGCCCAGAAAGGGAGTCGGAGATGGGACCCGATCGGGGCTCGTGCGACCGGTCACGTTACACGCCGGGAAATGGGCAATGAGCGCGACGACACGTGGCTGGACCCTTGCCCTCCCCTCCCAACATATATATCTCCAATCCTGTCTTTACTCCAACATCAACCCTCTAAACCGCCCCGCTCGAAATGAGGGAAATCATTGCCGTAGACGTCCTCCCCTCCGTCGATGCCATTGAACTCCTCGGCCCTGGATCCGCCATGACCGGCGCCCGCACCTACACGCTACGCGGGACGGTGCGTGTTGTGCTCTCGTCGACACTGAAGATTAAGCGTCTGGATCTCAAGTTCTCGGGTGTGAACCGGCTGTTCACGGGCATGTTCCCTGAACTGTGCCGGGAGGAGCAGGAGGGGAGCGTGTTTGTGTTCGGCAGCGGCGTGGTCGAGATGACGGTGCGCGCGGGGCGAACGACCGTCCAGTCCGCAACAACGCTCGCGGCAGGTGTGACGGATCTGCCGTTCACGATGGAGATCGAAGCTGGTATCCCTCCATCCTATAATATTGAGATGGCGTCGCTCGAGTACGCCCTCACCGCTATTGTCATACCGGCAGCGATGCTCGCAAAATCTGATAGGTTTAAAAAAGTGGTTGCAGTGACGAGGCATTTGATGCCTGGAGTTGTCGGCGCGGAATTCAGTGAACTGAGGGCGCAGTTTGGCGGGAGGAAGGAAGGGGTCGTTCAGTGGCAGGTGGACGTGCCCAAGGTGATTTGCGTGGACCAGGAGAATGCGACGGTGTTTGTCAAGTTGGATATTTTGGCATATCACGGGCGGCCAAGAGAAGTAACTGTCGTGTTGGAGCAGTTGATTGATTGCAGGTAAGATGCGCTTTTGTGTGTTCCACTTTACACTCCTTCGCACCGTATCTCCCGAATACTTAATTTTTCTCTCCCATTCAGAATTTCCTGCAAAGACAAACCGCGTCCAACACCTCCAACTCCCACCCTCTCTAACAAACACATCACCACCATCAGCACGACCTCACGGACGCTCCCTTGCATCGCCTGGCCTGCCCTCGGGCCGACCAACATCACAATTCCTCTCAGCCTCCCAGAGCGCCTACACCCGGATATGACAAGCCCGCTAGCGGATCTACGGCACCGGCTTCGAATCACCGTGGCCTTCGTCGATTCGTCCAAGAGCGACTTCATCGTCGTCTTCCCCGTCACAGCCACCACTGTGCCTGCCTTACCACCCGCACTAGGGCCACCCAGGATTGAGGGCGAAGGGAACGATGGGGATGGGGAGGCGCCGGAGCATGTGATAGTCGAGTTCGATATCGGCGCATTGCCGACATATCAGACCGTGTTGCAGGATCCGGTTATGGAATATCGGCTGTTACCGTCTGTTTGTTGATGGTGGGTGAGGGGGATAAAATTCTTGTACTGTCTCTTTGTTTTGCGAAGTGTATCATAAGCTTATTTTCAGATTGTTGATATATTCTATTACGTTTCTGTATATTATTTTTGATTTCAAATATCTTTATGTCATGCAGTTTTTTCTTCTTCTGTCATTTCTGTTCGAGCGACATACTTTCTTGACGGTTCACCCCTTCTTTGAGCTCGTCGAAGCGATCAAAATGATATGCTTGACATCGTCTTTCAATCTCGATCAAGCCGCTAACACGGCGACACAGCGAGCCCCGACCGCTACGATTATAGAGCGGAGCTCAAAACAGATAATCTGAGTGCGAACACAAGACGAGTGACCATTTGCCTGCATGAAACCCGCGGTGGCTTTTTATCTCGCGTTAACCAAAATTACTCTTTTTGGATTTTGACAAGGACACTCAGGGAGATTTTAACTTCCTTTGTGCTTTTTCTGCCGTGGCTGGACTCCTGTTGAGTCAAGTATTTATTGCTCAGGTTTATTCCACATTAAGCGATCAGCAGTCTCCATCCACACAGCCAAGACGATCGATGGTGTTGCCGATAACATATATGTATCTCTACTGGCGGAACCATCCCACCGTGTAAAAATGTGTGAGAAAATGAATAGATATATCATGGAAACGGTCAGACAGTTGCGCAGGCGGTATAAATGGGTACATCTTCAAATAGCCTAGAAGATAAAAACAGAGTGTTATTCACTACAACAAAAGAAAAGAAAAGCAACGGAGAAAGAATATAATCACTCAATAGATGGCGCTATACATCCGCTGTATCGTAGCCTGGGTACAAGCGCGTCCATCGAATATTCCTCTTCCGATGAGATAACCAAATCTTAATGTTATCTCACGTGATGATGCAAATGTCAGCTCGGGTAATTTTGCCACAATGTCAACGGGCTCCTTGTCATCAAAGTTTGTTGAAAGTGGAATCCAGACCCGTTTCCAACCTTTGCTTTGAATACCATTGACTGGCAAAGGGTGGCTGTGCCCCCGTAGACAGCCTCGCTGCGTGCGTGCATGCCATTACGAGACGAATTGAAATGTCTTTTGTTGATTCGCCAAATATTGACTTGAGCCACTTTTTTTTTTTTTTTTTT
>RBNI01000152.1:0-39781 GCA_003990745.1 Jimgerdemannia flammicorona | reverse complement strand
AAAAAAAAAAAAAAAAAAAAAAAAAAGAGGTGGAATGGTATCTCTGATCAGATCATTGAGGCGTTAAGGAAAGAGAGAGATTTGGAAGAAGTGGAGAGGAGTCTGGATATTAGTATCTAAACTTCTCTCTATTGGATGATGCTGCACTGTAAAATGAAGAATTAAGTCCCAGATTGTAATGTGAAAGGAGGCAGGCCTGAATATTGGAGACTGGTGGTATAGACTGAAGTCTGAGGCTCAGTGTTTTTAGGAGGAGGCAGGGAAAGTGCAGGGTGCTCAGAGGTGGAGGAGTGTCTAATGGATGCCTCAGTAGCTGAAAATATTACTGATGAGATGGGCAGAGCTATTGAAGAGAGAAGGAGTGATGAACTGGAGAGTTCAGCAGACTAAGCTAGAGGTGGCTGAGCTTTAGAACTTACTGAGAAGAGAGGAGAATATACAGATGAGAGTATTGGCAACTAGGCTGAGATGGCAGAGACTGAAGAAAGAAGAGTAATCTACCAAGTTCCTGTTGAGACTCCTTAGAGTGAGGGGTGTATGGCACAGGTGAGATAGAGTATTGGATAAGGATGGTGAAATAGTAGTCAGGGTGCAGGGTATACTGGAACAGCTGAGTAGCCATTGGGGTAGACTTTAGAGTGAGGAGGAGAGAGGGGAGAATGTGCTGGATATTGAGTGATATCTGGAAGAGTGGTACTCTGCTCTAGCTATGGGTCTGGGAGAACTTGGAGTATCTATATAGCAGAAGGAAATCATCCAGGTTCTGGCTTCAATGAGCCTGGGCACTGCTCCCAGAGAGGATGGACTGCTATGGGATTTTTGGAAAAAAGATAGTAGGAATTGATTAGGTACTGGAGGAGATGACACAGATGTGTAATATCATTATTAGTTCTGGGGCATGGATCCAGAGACAGTAGTTGAGACTGGTGACTTTATTGTATAAAGATAAGGAGAAGAGAGAGAATTGGAAAAACTGGAGGCCAATTATGCTTCTTGATATAGACTGTAAGATAGTGATAAAGGTACTGATGGCCAGGCTACAGAGAGTGGCTCAACAGATACATATTAGAGAAAGAGCAGAGAGACTTTATAGGGAGGTGCCTTATTAGGAATAGTACTGCATAGATTCATAGTATTATTGAAGAGATAAGGGTCACAGGAGTGGATGGTCACCTAGTGTTCTTGGATCAGGAGAAGGCCTATGATAGGATTTGGAGAGTTTGACTTGGTAGGGTACTGTGGTATATTGATGTTCCCCAGAGTATTCAATGCTCTATTATCAGTCTGCTGAAGGAGAGCCAGACAGCTATTTTGGTGAATAGCTATAGGGGACCCTCCTTTTCACTAGAAAGAGGGGTGCCATAGAGAGATCCACTCTCTTCTATTCTTTATGCATTTGCTTTGAAACTATTACTGGATAGGATCAGGTATAGAGTAGGAGAGTTGGATATTCTTAGGGTGAATTAGAAGATAGAGGCCTTTATAGATGATATGGTGGTTAGATTGGGATCAGTAGAGGATGTGACCAAACTGAAAGGGGCAATAGAATGGTATGAGAGATATACTGGGGCAAGGCTCAACTAGCACAAGTGTGAGACAATAGTACTTAGTGAAGGAGTGGTAGGGGGAGATATTATTGGAACAATTGTCCCTGCTGGAGAGGTGGTCTGATATCTAGGAATCTACTTCTTGATATATAGCTCCTTACTACCCAAGGAGTGGTAGGAGTATAAGCTGGTTGAATGGGGCAAGGTATTAGTAGGATGAGATGGTAGACACATTTCACTAGTAGATTGGGTGATAGTACTGAATATTTACTAGATACTGAAGCTATAATACCTAGGATACCATCTTGACTTTCTGAAATAAGTGGTTAGAAGGCTTATAAAGATGGCTCACTCATAGCTCTGGGTTGGGAGGAGTAGTCAAATCAGATAAAAGGTACTGATAGTTTCTATAGGCTATAGAGGACTTGGCCTGGTAGACTTTGCCAAATGTCTATACTGCTTGAGGGCTTAGTGATTGAAACAAACTAGTGAGCTGAGGGGAGGAGAATGGATACCTCTAATGTAATATATTTGAGAGATGTAGGTATCATCCAGAGAAGGCTCTGGTGACTTACTCTCTCTAGTGGTACTGAAGGGAAGTCAAAAGATGTGCTATAAGGGCTTTTGATGGGGTATAGTAGATAGAGCTCATTGCATTAGTATCTATTAAAGAGGTAAGGAGAGAGAAGAGGAATGGGGGTCTCAGATATAGAGGTAGGACCATTTTCTGTTAGGGAATAGTCAGGTGGAGGACTTTAGTCTTGAGGATAAAATAGAGTACCTTGGAGGATAGAGGAGGGATCTCTGGCTGGAGGTCTGGCAGGGGGTCAGTATTGATGAGAGATGGAACTGGACTAGTGTCTGGGCATAGAATAAGAAAGTGGCAAGATAGCTCCCACCCAAATTCTGGGTAGTGTGGTGGAGGTTTCTGAGATAGAATATAATACTGAACTTCTAGTTAGAGTACTTGGTAGAAGGGGGTTTCTTTGATTGTGAGAAATGCTATGATGTTAAGCAGGAGAGCAGAGTAGTACAGACCCCAGAACATTGGCTGGAGGAGTGTGAGAGCTTAGAGATTTTCTAAAAGGGGATTAGGCAGAGACTAGGAGTGTGTAACAATTTCACAGTCATATTTAGTCTTAGTATATTTTCATGTCTTTTAATTAGTCTTTTCTTATCATTTCTTGAACATTCTACTATGTTCTGCCATCTTCTACTTACTTAGAAACCTTCTCTTGGCACCCAGATATCACTAGAACATTTTTGTCTTTCTTTGACACCAAGTATCTTATCTTAGCTAGTTATGGAACCTCTCAGAACATTGTAGAATAGTATTAGTCAGCTTTGTCAAGAATCTATTTCTTGGTATTTCTCTTTCTTTTCAAGATCCTTCTGGATCTTTCTTTCAGATCATGTATAAATATCTTTGTTCTCTGCTTGAATAAAACTCAGAATATTTTCTTCCAGAAATCCTTCAAGAATACTTGAATCTTTAAGTATCTCTTTGAGCTACTTTAGGCCAACTAGAACTTCCAGATTTAACTGCTTCCTCTTAAAGAAACTAGAACTGTTATACTTGATAGCAGTGGTATTGTTATACCTTACCTTATTAAGAAATCTCACATGAATTTGGAAACCAGTCACAAATAGTTACATGAACCTGAAATAAGCCACAAAGAGTTAGTCTACCAGCTAGACCCCTCTACTACAGAAGAAGCAAAAGGATAGCAACTTAGCATAGAGGATATGATCAATGCTATGGCCCACCAAATCCAAGAACTTCAAGTACAACTAGAATAGCAGAAAATACAAACTGTGAGTACATCACATTCTGCTATAGCATCAGTCAGTTTCAAGCCACTCAAGCCAGATATCTTTGATAGCCATTGAGGAGGACTATCTACAGATATATGAATCTTTCAGTTGGACCAATACTTTGAGCTCACAAGAATGGAAGATAATATATAAGTCCAATTTGCTGCCATACTTCTCTGAGGAAATGCAGCTATCTGGTAGTATAATTATATCATAGTTATCTCTGTACACTCATATGTATAAATCAGAGACTGGAAAGCCTTCAAGAGAGCCCTTTATAAGCAGTTCAAGCCTGCTAATGCTATTAAACTAGCCAGAGACAAGCTAGCAAATATCAAGTAACTCAAGTCTGTGCAAAGTTACAATATATAATTCTTGTTAATCCTACTCAAGCTACTAGCGATATCTGAGGACAAAAAGATAGACTGCTATGTCTGAGACCTGAAGGGAAACACATAAGTCAAGATTGAGTTAAAAGAGCCCAAAAACCTTAATGAAGCCATGAGAATTGCTAATAGGTTTGATGTTATCATTTTTGGCAACTGCTTTGAACCAGAATACTGCAAGAAGAACCACTTCAAAAACCACCACAAGAATTAACCAAGGACAGTTGGCCCAGCACCAATGGACTTAGACACTATAAATAAAAAGAACACCAAGCTTACCCCTGAAGAAAAGGACCATCTGAAGAAATCTGAAGTCTGTTTCTTCTGTTGCCAAATAGAACATATTGCAACCAAATGTCTTAAGAAGAATAACAAACCCTTAAGACCAGTCACTGTATTGTCCAAGAATACATCTGTTAATCCCTCCACTAGTCAACCTGAGCTCAAGGTCAAGAAGCTTCATCTGAAGACCCAGGTTCTACAATATCAAACAGAAGGAGC
This sequence comes from Jimgerdemannia flammicorona, assembly GCA_003990745.1. Classification (NCBI taxonomy): domain Eukaryota; kingdom Fungi; phylum Mucoromycota; class Endogonomycetes; order Endogonales; family Endogonaceae; genus Jimgerdemannia; species Jimgerdemannia flammicorona. The sequence continues at coordinate 35,532 of RBNI01000152.1, read as the reverse complement.
CATTGGTCTTGACTTATACTCTATCAAACAAGTCATCATTCCAGCCAAGAGCTGAACTCTGGTGCCTACTGGAATTGCAGTTCAATGTTCTAAAGGATATTATGCCAGAATTATACTATTATCAGGACTCAGTATCAAATATCATTTAGATATAGGTGCTAGTGTCATTGATCCAGACTTTCAAGGATAAATTCAAGTTCTACTTATCAACCAGAAGGATCAAGACTATACAGTCAAGAAAGGAGACTGAGTCATGCAAATGATCCTAGAAAAAACCAGTCAACTCAAGATTACAGAAGTCCAAGAACTCCCTGAAACCAAATGAGATCAAAAAGGTTTTAGCAGTACTGATCAAGCAGCAAGTCTTAGTGAAAATCAAGCTCAAGCTATGCTCATCTTCAAAGGCCTAGTTAAAGGAAAAGAAGTTCAAGTACTTATAGATAGTAGAGCTACAGAGAACTTCATCAATCAGAATCTCATCAAAAGCCTCAAGATCCTTACCAAGCCTGTATCCAAGAACAATAGTATAGTCACTGCAGACAGTACTCTGTACTCCATCAAGTCAATTGCTACCAAACTACCCATCAAGATTCAGAAATATTGGAAACAAGTAGACTTTGAGGTTATACTACTAGGAGATCATAACCTGATCTTAGGAAATCTCTAGCTTATGAAACACAATCCAGACATCAATTGGTGTAAAAATGAAGTCACTCTACTTTAAGATGGAGCCAATATCACTATTAAGACAGACAAGACTACAAGCAAGACTCAGATTATAATACTATCAGCTATATAGTATAAGAGAGCACTTAAGAAGGCAATGCATATCTTTATTGTAATGATCTATTTTAAGAAACAAGACAAGAAACTATCAGTCAATAAAAGCATCAAATTACTACTAGAAGAATTCAAGGATGTATTTTTAGACAAGCTACCTGGTCTACCACCTATATGAGAAGTTAATTATGAAATCAAACTAACCCCAGAAGCTATATCACCCAAGAAACATATGTACTGTATGTCACTACTTGAAATTGAAGCAGTCAAGAAAGAACTAGAAGAACTACTTGCATGAGGAGTCATTCAGCCAAGCAAATCTCTTTATGGCTCACTAGTCTTATTTGTCAAGAAGAAGGATGATACTCTGTAAATATATATAGACTATCATATACTCAACAAACTCACTGTCAAGAACTGCTATCTACTACCCTTGATTGATTAAATATTTGATACTCTCAAGAATACCAAGCACTTCACCAAGTTAGACCTCATGTCAGGATACCACCAGATTCAAATCAAGCCAGAAGACATTCCCAAGACTGTATTCATGACTCTCTTTGGACTCTACAAATTCCTGGTCTTAGCATTTAGTCTCACCAATGTACCCACCACATTCTAGACCCTAATGAACAAAGATATTCAAGGACCAACTATTTATTTTCTTATTGGTATACCTTGATAATATCCTGATCTTTAGTGCAACTAAAGAAGAATACCTTGAATACATTTGAATAGTTCTGGAGATCCTGTGAAAACACAAGCTCTACACCAAGCTCAAGAAGTGTGAATTCTTCAAGAAACAAGTCAAATACCTTGGCCACATTATCTCTACATAAGGAATTCAAGTAGACCCACACAAGATAGAAGCAATTGAAGAATGGTCCATTCTGTCAAACTTCACAGAACTCTGATCCTTTCTTGGTCTAGCTGGCTACTACTACTGCTTTATCAGAAACTTCTCTGGCATTGCTAAGCTACTGACTAATCTCATGAAGAAGACCTCACACTCAGACCACTATGTACCCTATACCTGGGACCTTTTCTGTCAATAAGTCTTTCAAGAACTCAAGAACTGTCTAATCCATACTCCAGCCCTACATAATGCAGATTAAGATCTAAAATTCATAGTCACTACTGATGTATTGAATTTTACCATTAGAGCAGTCTTGTCAAAAGATGATGGTAAAGGACATTGTCTTATTGCTTTTGAGTCTTGTAAGTTGGCTCCAGCTGAACAAAAGCTAGCCACTCATAAGAAGGAACTACTAGTAATAATATATATGCTAGATCACTAGTAATGCTATCAAGAAGATGTTGAGTTTGATGTCATCACTGATCATCAATCCCTCAAGTATATTAACACCCAATCTACTCTGTCATATCTACAAGCCAAGTGGAGCCTCAAGCTTCAAACCATTAACCTGATGATCATCTACAAGTCTGGCAAGACACTTGTAATACCAGATATCTTATCAAGATGCCCAGATCTCACCACAATTATGCAAGTCACCTTAGCATCAGAATTCCTAGAACAAATCAGGCAAGCTTATAAAGAAGATACAGTTACCACTAGAGTTTTCTCTTTTTTTTTTTTTTTTTTTTAAAGTCACTTGGACTCCACCTTTATTACCAGTCTATGAATAAGTATGTATACAACATCACCACCCACTACCCAATCCCCATCGGGGGACTCCTCCCCACCTCCTCCTGAATGAAGACCACCCTATCACCCACCATACCTACTCTCCCCCTACTCTGGCCACAAATATTCTCCACTAAGCGGTGTCTCCGACCACCTTGCAACCCCCAACCAAGCCACCAACCTGTTAAGGTGTCTTCTATCAGCCAGCACCACCACACCAACCGGTCCCCCAAGCCCTGCCTGCTCCCACCCTCAAAGACAAATAGCCAGTGACTAGCCAGTCCTACCCAAATAGCCAATGCCCAGCCCAAAGTAATCCACTCCTTCCCTATCCCCCCTACCAATTGTTCCTGCAAGCCCTCCCACCTCTCTCGTACCTCATCTCCCCTACGCTGTACCCCCAAGTGTTTCCCAATCGTGCACCAAAATTCTCCCAACACCTCACACTCTCCTAGCCAATGTTCAGGTGTCTGTACCCAACCCCTCTCCTGCCCTACATTATGGCACTCTTCACAGTCAAAGCACTCCCCTACGATGAGGTGCCCTGAGCGAAAGTTGAGCATCACATTCCTCTGCAGCATGTGCCACCAGACCACCTAGTACTTAGGCGGCATCCACTTTCTCACCACAGCACTCCAAGTCCAGACATCATACCAGTTCCACTCTTCACCGATTCTGACTCCTTGCCAACTGCTAGGCCACAGATCCTGGCCCGGTCCCCTTTGGCATTCAATTCCATCACCAATATCGAACTCAACGAGAGGGACACCACCCAGCAGTACTTGATCCCATCTCCACATCACCGGGCCCCAATCCTCCTCTCCTTTATTCCCCTGCCAACGAATCCCAATATGGTGCGCCCCCTCTGCTATCCCCCACCAAAATCCCCTATATCACAGTCACTTAGTATCCTGAAGTCCAACTAATGCGAGGAGATCCCCAGTTGTGCTCCTTAGTGATGTCCGCCTCTCCCAGATTTTCTGTAGCAGGGGAACCCAGCCACCTCCACCCAATTCTACTGCCCTCTTTAGCCACCATGCCCGCAAGTAGCGTAAACGTTTTGGGAAGTCAACCAGCCCCAGACCACCTCTCACCACTGGTAGGGACAAGGTCTCCCAATCAATCTGACTCTGCCTTCCAGCCCAAATCCATCCCTTCATGGACTTCACCAATCTCTTCACCACCCAAGCTGGAAAGTCCAGATGATATACCAGGTACCACAACTTCGGCAGCCAGTAGACATTCAAAATCAAGACCCTTCCTGCCAGAGAAAAATGCCTACCCCCCCAACTCCGCAGGGCCTCCTCTCAGATTCCAATCCTCTGCTCCCACCATAACCTGGGCAGCACTGACCCATAGACTGACAGATATATGCCCAAGTACCGCACTGCTTCACCAGTGGGGATGATTGTTCCTATAACTTCCCCTCCCACCAGACCATTTCCGAGCACCATCATTTCACACTTGTGCCAATTCAGCTTCGCTCCTGAGTGCTCCTCATATCACTCCACAGTCTTCTTGAGTTCTTCGACATCAGCAATCGAACCCAAACCAACCACCATGTCATCTGCAAAGGCCCCAACTTTCCATCCTATGCCAAAAACAGAAAGTCCTTCTATCTTCTGCCTAATTCTATCCATAAGGGGTTCTAGAGAAAGAACGTACAAAATGGGGGACAGTGGGTCCCCCTGGGGCACCCCCCTGCCCAAGGGGAATGCAACCCCTCAATGACCATTACACATGAGCGCAGCCCTACTCCCTTCCAGTAGGTTGACCATCGCTGACTGGAATTGGGACAGAACCCTCATCCTATCCAAAACTTTCCCCAGCCAGACACTTCGCACCTGGTCATAGGCCTTCTCCTGGTCCAAGAAGACTAGCCGCCCATCCAGTCCACAGGCTCTTGCCCCTTCAATAACGCCATGTACCCAGGCAGTACCATCTCTGATGAGCCGACCGCCCACAAATCCCCTCTGTTCCATGCCTACAACTTACTGGGCCACCTTCTGTAATCTCACCACCACCACTTTGGTCACTAACTTCCTGTCCATATCAAGCAACATTATCGGCCGCCAGTTCCTCCAGTCCTCCCGCCTTCCTTTGTTTTTATAAAGTAGCATCACCAGCCCAAGGTCTTGCTCCCCCACCCACCTCCTAGTCTGTAGAATGGAGTCGCACAATGCCGTCATCTCTCCCATCACCCCTGGGACTCCAACCATTCGCTTCCAAAAGTCCCAGGGCAGACCATCCTCCCCAGGTGCCATACCTGGCATTGTCGCGGCAAGAACCTGGTGGATCTCATCTTCCTGTACTGGCATCACCAGGTCATCTAGCCCTTCGACTTATGGTGGGTGCCAATCCTCCAATGCTTGGTCAATAGTCACGGCATCTGCCCCACCCTCCTCCTCACTCCACAATCCACTCCATCTCTCCTTCAGCGATCCAAGAATGTCCTGTACTCCATGCACCAGTACACCCTCGGAATCCAGCACCCCTTCCCACCATTGCTGTACCCGTCTCACCCTAAGAGCCCTCATAAGAAACTTGGAAGGCCTCTCCCCTTCCTCCAAATCCTACCAGTGGAGATGTGCTGCCAAACCCTGCACCCTTGCTTCCTCTTCTTCCCGCAGCACCTGTTGTAGCTCCTTGACCTCCATTTTCGCCCTCATTAACCTCCAATCATCTTCTCCCTCCAGCATTTTTAACCTCGCCCACTCCTCCAGTAGCCTAGTTAATCTTGTAGAAGCCCAACGCACTCTATGTCTCCTCTGCTTCCCAGCCTCCTTGCCAGCCTCACTCCAATACATCTTGGCCATCTCCTTCAACCTCATCCACCAAACTCCCACTGAGACACCTTCCTGCTTCCAATTCTCCACCCTCTGCTGAATGTCCATAGCCCACCCATCCCACTGGGTCTTATCATCTAACAAAGAGGAATTAAGGCGCCAATGTCCAGGCCCATCCCCACTTCCCCCAAAGTGCCCCTGTCCCAAAAGCCCCCAGTGGTCTGACCATGGACACCATTCAACCTCCAATGACTTCCAAACATCTAGACCCCAGCAGCTGGCTGTCAGTACCCAGTCGATTCTTGTCCCCAGACCCCCTGCCCAATGTGTATAAACCCTTCTATTCCCCCAGCACTCCCTCCCAGCATCTACCAGCGCACTTAGTCTCTCGACCTCCTCCCAAGCTGCTAGTCCTCTGCTCCTGCTCTCAGCACCTCGTCCTCCATCTGTTCTATCCAATAGTGCATCCTGAACCATATTAAAGTCACCTCCAAGCATATCTACCCCAGCCTCTACAAAGTTCCCGCTCTCTAGTAAACCTGTCATCCAATCTACCTGCTCACTCCGTACCGCAGGACAGTAGCAGGAGCCAACAGTAACTGGCTTCCAATCTGCACGAATCCATTCTCCCCAGACTAGTCTCTCCCCCCAGCATCTCACATCTTGTATCTCCCCTCTACCTTTCCGAACCAAAATTCCAACCTTGCCTTTCCAAATTGCAGCACCTCCCCATTCCTTCGTCCACTCCATCTTATCTAAATCATTCTCACACCTAACATCCTGCAGTAGGAAGAGATCGGCCTCCAATCCCTTCATCCAAGAGAAAATATTTCTATGTCGAGTAGCCCCCCGTAGCCCATTTACATTCAAAGAAAAAATGTTGGTTGTACTGTTCATAATGATATATGTTATGTTGTCGATCAATCTCTACTGCTCCATGCTCATCTCCTCCTGTACTATGTCCAGATTGTGTTCTGCAGCCACCTCCTCCTCTTCCCTCCTCTGAGCCTCCAATCCAGCCAGCAGTTCATTCATCTCATCATCAGCCTTCTCCTCGAACTCCTCCCGATATTCGATGCATACCTCCTGCCAGAGCTGCAGTCCATGATGCTCATTCCAGCAGTACTCAGCCCTCTCCCCCGCAACAACTGCCATCTCCACCTCCCTCTCCTTATCCACCTCATACCCTTCCTCAGCTAGGTATACCACAAGAATTTCTGCCTTCAATGCCTTTGTCACTCCATCCCCCTGCAGAATTCCAGCCCAGTGCTCATCACTCATCACCCGCAAGTCCACCTCCCCCAACTCTTCTGCTGCTAGGTCATTCATCATCCGACGCATCCAAATCAAGTTCCCCACCTCCTTCCCCCCTGGAGTCACCAGCCTCCCACCATCCAACATAGTGGTGTCAGCTCTGACACTCGCAGACTCATCCCACACCTCTGGGACATTCACCAGTTCCTCCTCACCAGTAGCCTCCACCTGTCCACTATACACCACCTCCGGAACCCCGAATTGCACCCTCTGGGCCCCTTGCATCTGCACATCCTCTACCACCTTGTTTCGGGAAGCCGGGCCACACCTAATAAGGGGGGTAGGGGTAGGGAAGCTCTCCCAATCCTCCTCCCAAACCTCCAGCATGCCATCAGCAAATAGATCCTTGCTAGTCTTCTCCCTGTCCTCTCCATCTGCTTTCTTATCCTTCCCCTCCCCCTCGCCAGCCCAGATACTCACACCAGCACCCCCAGTGCCCTTCCCCTCGCTTGCATTCCCCAGTGGCCTATTGCCCATCTTGACTAGCAACTCTTTCTGCCTCTTACGCCCCTGATCCCTTTCCCACTGCTTCTTGTTCACTCGAATCCACTTGCCATCCACCACCTCCAAGTACGTCGCCTCCACGAAGGCTGCTCAGGCCTTCGTCCGCTTCTCCACAGTACCCTCCAACTCTTCGAGTGCTTCCAACAAATCCTCCTCCTCTTCCTCACTTCCCTTCACCCTCGTCACCTTATACAAAATCGCTCCCCAGACCATTGCCGAAGGCCAGTCCCTCGCCTTCCCAGTAGCTTCCTTCCCAGCCAGCCTAATCCTCACATCCATGTCCTCAGTCCTGAGTGTAGTCCCTTCCCAGACCCGAAATCCGACATCAACCACCTCTCCATATTCCACCATGAAGTCCTCCACCCTCTTTCTCGTCTCCATTGCTGTCACCATCAGCACTCCCTTTACCAACAGTTGGACCACCCTAGGATCCCACTTCAGACAGCGTGCCATTGGAACACACACCTCTCCAACCACCAATCCAACCTTCAATGCCTCCTCCAATGGCGCCACCTCCTCAAAACCAACCTCCACTCCCTCCAGGCCCTTCAAGAACTTCACAGATGCAGCCCCTGCCACCTGCATAGCGATGAGCCCCAACACCATTTTCGCCATCACCGCTAGGCCCCGGAAGCACAGTGTAACCGTGAATGCTGAGATCGATTTTTTGAGCAACGGGACCACCGCCAGACCCATTACACTATCGGCCAAGTCTTCTTGTCGTCTAAGCCTTAGCCGCTTAGCCTCGCCATCAGCTGTCACATCTGGATTTTTTTCCAGATCGACAGTCCCACCGCCATCAGCAGTCACACTCCCCCCAGCCACTACTCCCCCAGCTCTACCGCTCCCTCTTCCAAGGGCTGCTCTCCCCTGCACTGGTGCCTTCTCCTTCTCGGTCTCCCTTCCCTTCCTCAGCCAGCCCTCCAGTCCTGATGCCTGTTGTCTCCCCTTCACCATCTCCGCGAAGCTCGCCCTCCCAGATCCAAAGCCTCCACTACCTCCTCCACTCCTTCCATGTCCACCGGCCAGCAGCCCCCTCATACCCCCCCCCAGGCCTGGACCTTGCTCCACCTGCTGCCAGTTGAAAGCGCTTGGGCCACCCTGCCCAGTACGCACCTCAGGTTGCTTGTCATTCGCCATGTTATTAGTCTCTTTTTGCCGAAACGATGTTGTAAGTGCTCTCCAAAGGTTGTGTAACCCGAATGGTACTGGAAAGAGGAATGAGTATAAGAATATATTATAAGATGATTAATTTATTATTACATGTCTTGTATTGTCTGAATTATGTCTTATTTAATATTTGTTTACATCAGAATGCAAGGAAAAAGATAGCTATACAATAATTGATAATATCAAATACTAGATGACATAGTTGAATATAAAATCATATGACAAATACTACTATTATAGACAGAAATAGCCTAGTGATATAAGCTTTGTAAATATCTATATATAGATCTATATATGTCAAAGCAATAGTATTTTGCCAAGTACTGAAGTTACTTTTGATGATTAATAGATACTGTATTTTTAATAATGATATACTTAATCATGATGAGAATACTCTTTTTACATGACTATATCATATATCAGTATTTATTATAGTATGGTGAAAAACAACATCAGTGAGAGTTTTATAGTATAATGATATATTATAAGGAGATTTATTTATTACATATCTTTAATTTGAAATATAAATAAAATAAAATAAAATACAAAAGGATGAACATAAGTATAATAAACATTAAACTGAAATAATTGGGGAATATTATTTTCAATAAACTCTAAATTATATAGCATAGCTCAAATATACATTCAAATATATGTACATTCTAATATAATTAAATTTAAATACAAAGATAGAAGGTAAGTCCACAAAGGTCATATAGATTCAGTTACTATATTGAACTTAATTTTGCTATTTACATTATTGTTTTATTAAGAAATAAAAACCAATTAGACTTTCTATTTCAATTTTTATTGATACTGAATTTTCGAAAATTATCTTGTTAGTGCCACTCATCATGAATTAAGATTGTAAACCATTTGTTATATATATGATTATGATAAAAAAAAGGTGTATATATAAAACATAGTAATATTGCCATACAATAATTGTTGGTATCTAATTTATATAATATAAAAAATAAAATACAACCCTCTTGGCATTACCCAGAAGTCACCACAAGGAGGTGAGATTGTGTTGGCTTTTATATACCTTATAGTGCCCCTCCTTGAATTTACCACTATCTTGAGACTTCCCTTCTCTTTTCCTTACTGTACTAATATAATCATCCTTTATAGAATAGTATTCTGAGAGGCTCTCACTGTAGCATTTTTCACTCATTCTCTTGAACTTATCTAGTCCAGAGGATATTATGATGGATGGAGGTGATACTGTCCACTTGACTCTATGCTTATACTACACCTTTATGGGTGAGACTCAGTAGGAGGAATATAGTAAAGATTCATCCTCATGAGATAATAACAATGAGAGAGGAGGAGAGTTTCTGTGATAATAAAGAGAAAATAAGAGATCAATAGTCAGGATAGCCTTTGCTTGCAAACATCTTCATAGGTGGAACTCAGCAGAATCCTTGGAATGGAAATACTGGTTCAAGTATTCCAAACTAGATAAAATTCCTGTAGAAATAATGAGATATCACATTTTGATCAAAATTGCAAATAATGAATAACTTTCAATCAAAGGTCATAGTTTGTTATGTTAAACCTTACCTGTACAACTCTTCATAGGTGGACAATAATGCCAGATTAAGCACCACTTGATTGAAACTAATAGTTGAAATAAAAAACCTAAAATAAATTTTAACCAAGAGTTATAGAGTCAATGGAAGTGAGTAAAGGAATGAATAGTATAAGAAAAAGAACAAATAAAATTAAAATATAGCATAAGCAGGGTTGGGACAGGGGAATATCAGGATAAATTAAAACATCTTGTACAGGATGGCAGATCAGTTTAATGTCATGAGATCAGGACAAAAAAACATCTTATATAGAACAGCAGATCAGTTTAATGTTATGAAGCCAGAACAAATTAAAACTTCCTATATAGGACAGCAGATCAGTTTAATATTATAAAGCCAGAACAAATTAAAACTTCCTGTATAGGATGATAGATCAGTTTAATATCATAAAGCCAGGACAGTTGGGGAGTTAGTAAGATAGGCAAACTCAGATAGTGTCATCAATAAGAGGACTATATCAGTTATATATATATGATGAAGAAATATTATTTTCCAATAACAAAGAAAATGAAGTATGTCCAAATATATATAATTTTACTATTGATATGTTTATCAAAATCTAAATTTTGATTGTCTCCAATAACAAATTGAAATTTATACCCATTTGTCTTTAAGATAAAATTCTTGTCTAGTGATTTCTAGTAGAATTCTGATGTGACATTGTACCCAATGGCATAATAAAATGATATCTGCACTTTTACATACTTTTGATATATGTAATGTATAGCCTACTGGTAAAATCATTTTCTATTGAGCTAGGATACTGAATTTTGCTACAGGATGATACAGTATCAAAATTACAGCTAGACAGATTATACATTATTATTTATATATAAATTTAATCAAAGCATAATACTATATTCAATAAATAATATATTATAGTTGAATAAAATATTGTCTATTCTCTATAATAAAAGATACACCCTTGTTCAGTTATATTATTTTTTATATTTATATTTGCCCAAACCTCTTTTATAATAAGTGCAAAGTGATTTAGGTATCATTAAGATATTACTGGCATACCCCTTATATTTTGTATACCAAGCATAGTTGACACATTGATTATACATCTCACACTGTCTACAATATAGCCAGGTGATCTCATAATAGTACAAACAGACAATATAGATTGAATCTATCTGTTCTTCAGAACACTGACAATATCTTGGAATGTACTCAGAGACCATTGTGATAATTTATTCAATAGATCAGCTCTCAGCTATCTTTATTCTCATTATCTATAGCAATTTGTTAATTTAGAATCATACTACAGTATACTATATTTTGAAATTACAAATGGCAAAATTGTTTAATATGCATAGGTAATTATATTTATAAGTAACATAGTACAGAATTTCAATAGCAAAATTAGTAGTATATCGAATTTTTGAGTATCAATATATAAGGCTTTTATTTCTCTAATAACAAATTATATAAAATTCAAAATTCTGTCAATGGGTAAATACTTTATATCAAAGAATTGTATTTTTGCCTGTCACACTAGAAAGAGCATCACATTTTGTGTAGATGAGTACACTGTGAGCCACTAGTGTCAACTACTATATGGTATTATCACATCAGGGAATAGGGTATATTAGATTTATATATGATATAATGATCATAAGTTCAAAAATAGTATCATAAAAAATCACTAACAACAATGAATTGAGACTGTAGACCCAATTCTTGTCATAGTATTATATCACTATAATCCATACTTCATGGAAGTATTTTGAAATATTGGAAAAAAGAGATTTAATTTGATATTGAAAATAGCCTTGCACTATAAACCTGAAACTACCAATATAATAAATACTGATATATGATATAGTTATGTGTAATATTTTTCTCATAATTATTAAGTTTGTATTAGTGAACTTGTGATCATTATATTATATGTAAATAAAATTTAATATATGTCATCATATCAGGGAATAAAGTGTATTATGAAATTTGAGTCTGCAGATTTGAATTTCATTACACACACCATTTCTCAACAATGATATCATCTATATATATTAGTCATACATGATAATATTAAAATACAATTCCTTTGTAAACCATTTATCAATTGTAAAATAGTATCTATTTTTGCTTCATAATTAAACAATAATTGTGCCATCACAATGTTGTCTTGATGGATTACCATTGTAACAGTGACCCCAAAATGATGACATCAGCACAGAAGACAGCCTTTCCTTACAAGTCACCAGATCAGAGCACAAGAAGATCATATGGCATATGAGATGAGCAATAATAATCAACTGTGAGTCATTGTGACCATAGTATGGATATCTTGAGGAATATAAAAGAAGGATTAAGGAACTACAGTAGCAGCAATCAATAAGCCCCATCAATCCCAAAATAGCTCAAAGACTTACCACAAATAAAATGCCTGCTGCCTACCAAACCTCAAGGTCAAGGAACCACCAAGGTATCTCAGTCGAAGAAAGGATATTCCAAGACATCAGAAGAGCCATGAGGACCCATATAAGAAGAACTCCTAGTGTCAACCTGGGTACTGCAGACTCTTATCACTTTATCCTCTACTGCTGTAAAATGGAAACAAGGATCACCATTGCTACTGAATGCCTCCAAATATGGCAGGAGTATGAAATAGAAACCTCCTCTGCCAAGAGTTCTCACAGACCAGCCCTCAAGAGCTACAAGATGCTACTTCCATGGATATATACAAGGTAAGGACAGCTAAAAAGATCCATCAGATCTTCAGGCATACACCATGGTCAATCCCCAACTTAGAGTATATTAGAGTCTCAGATTTCAGAGACCTGTCATCCTGCCATATCAATATGGGTGGCTATAGAAGCCTAGTCTACTATTACTCTCAATAGTGATGAAGTAGAAGACTTCTGGCATCCCATTCTTCAGGACAACCCAGACCAATTCTTACAAGGATTGATCTCAGTATTCCAAGGCCCAAGTATCCAGGTTAGACCTCTCCAAGACCCCACATTTATTCTCTATTTTGTAGAAGAGAACCTCATAGACTGGAGAGCTCCAGATCTCCTTGTTCCTGATTTCCCCACTACTGAATATAATGATGTCATCAGCAATGATATCATCCTGCATGATATATGCAAGACACATGATGAAGCATGCAAAGTATGTGAAATTCATGACCTATATGACAATGATGATGAATTCATAGACCTCATCTCCTTTGAAGACATTCTGATCTCTGATGATGAGGATAAAGCCCCCATGATTCTGAACATTCTGCTCTAAGTCCCTTGTTATACTGGATAATGCCAGCACCAGCATTCTGAGGTGATGCAGAATTGTTCCAGTACTGATATTTTGATGTAACACTAAATAATATCAGCACCGGCATTCTGATGTGATACCAAATTATACTAGCATCCTGAACCTATATAACTATCAGTGCTAACTCTGAAACTTAGCAGTTTTTCCTGTCCTGGCATTTTATTTTAGTTATTGGAATTTATATTTAGCTTTATATCTTAGCAACTATTGAACTATATTTTGTATAAATACCCCTCTTATTTCCTCTGAAATAAAGTCAGTCAATTCAGTTCTGGTTCACTTACATACAATCCCTTACAAGCAATCTAAGAGATAACAAGACAGTTAAAGATAAGAAGTTTGAGGACTATAAGACCTTGGAAAGGCACTCCAATAAGAACTTGCTTATAACAAACTTGAGTTAGTCTAAGAGATATATCTTGAAGAGAATCTGGTGTATTTGAAGGACTCAGCAACTACTATATGACAACTTGGTATCCATTGGCTAGTGATTCAAGATGAATCCCTCACTTTCAAGCTGAAAAACGAACAACTTCCACAATAACTACCCTGACTACAAGAGTTACCTCTGCAAGAATTTAAGACAAGATGGAAATGTGTCCCCCCACATTCTATGGATATACTACTGAAGAGTCAATCCTGACCTTCATTGAAGACTTTGAACAATTCGCTGCCATACAAGCCCTTGGTGTGGATGCACAATTGGCCCTTCTACCAGTCAGCCTCAGAGGACCTGCCAGAGATAAGTTCAATGCAGCCACCATTGCCAATAATGGTACAGCCAAACTTACCAATATGAAGGCCTTCCTCAGAACAACATACTATACTGAAGAGATCAAGCAAGCTCTCAAGGATCAACTTAATACTATCTGCCAGAGACTTAGTGAAGATCCCAACTCATTCTATACCTGAATCTGCCACCAGATTGTCTTGGCTGGCTATGATGACTGCCTCAAGGAACAAATAGCAGATTCAACCTTCCTCAAAGGAGTTCACTCTGAAATTGCTCTAGCAATCTGGTCTACCCCAACTGCACTGACCCTTGATCAGAAAGTGGTCTTTGCACAGAGATATTGGACTGCCAGACATCCTGCCAAATACTCAATGGAGAAAATAACTGGTATCAAGATAGAGCCATCAAAGCCAACTAGTATCATATCTGCTACAGTTGTAAACAGACAACCAACCTCACCTACCCCCAAAACAGTCAAAGCTGACCCAGTGGAGGAACTTGCCAAGGAGTTTGCCAAGATGACTGCACACCTTGGTGATGTTGTTAGAGAAGTCTGAAGTGCCAACAGGAGACCAGTGCAAAGATTTACAGCTGCTACAGAAGAACATAATATCATATGCTTCAGATATAGAGAAGAAGGCCACTATGTAAATAATTATATGACTGAAACAAGATGCAAAGCCCAACCAAGCAATGCTAGCAGAACTAGAGAACAAACCAATACAGTAGTCATCAAGGAGATTGGTGATACTGATGATGAAGAATACTATGAGGAGCTTGAATTCTACCCCACTACTGAAGGTACCAGAACCCAGTCCAAGCCCTATGACAAAAAGAGCAACAGCAAGCCAGTTGGAAGACCAAAGAAGACCTCAGCTGTCACTATTCAAAGCAAGACTCAACCCAAAGAGATTGATCAAGACATAGAGTTAGATGAAGCTGCCCACCAAATCATTGAAGGCACTACTCCAGTCTCAGGAGAAAGTGAAAGCAAGAAGGAACAGAAGTTGTACAAGACCAAGATCCACCAGTATGATATCTACAAGGATCTCAAGAAACTGAAGGTCAATGCTACTTTTGGACAGCTAGCCAAAGTCCCTGCCTTCAGACAGCAGTTGAGAGTAGAGCTTGCAACTGCTGTCAAGAATCAAGAGTACAAGATTGTGGAAGCTCACAATGCACAGAAAGAATCTGAAAACTCAGGTGAAGAATCTAAAGACCAGTGCAAGACATCAGCCTATACCCCATGTCAGATTGAAGACTGTATCTTTGATGCTATTATTGATACCAGTGCTAGAGGATGCCTCATGAGCAAGAAGGCAATTGACTGTTTAGGTTGGGACATTGAAGAGTCCACCAAGATGGTCTATGTTACAGCAGATAGTACACAAGCTACCCCCCTTGGCAAAATCTGAGAAGTCTCTATCAAGATAGGAGGAGCTACTATTCCAGTAGACATGATTGTTACAAGTACCACTAACTATAACATCCTCATTGGCAACCAATGGCTTCACAAGGCCAAGGCCATCATTGACCTCAATGCCCAGAAGATGCAGATCAACTATAGAGGAAGAAAGGTACAAGTCTCTATCAATGTCCACAAAGGAGTCCTATCAGACATAGAGAAAGGAGATGAAGAGGACACAGAGGTCTTCATGCACTTGGTGAATAAGAACAAGACACCCAAGCTCACAGATGAGCAGTAGTACAACAAGATTATTGATGGCTATGCCCCTCAAGGAAGATGCCCCCATGGTACTAGAATGTACTGCTCTGAACACCTGAATGACTACTGGTCCTATATCAGTGAAGTCAGGAAAATCCACCAACAGAAACATGAGCAAGAAGCTGCCAAAGCAAAAAGGAATGCTGAAGAAGATGACCAGCCCCTAGAGCTTCAAGCTGACAGTGATGATGAGGAGGAACAAGAACCAGATATCATCCTCAAGGTCAAGAAGTTCCACCCTGAAGCCAAGATCCCAGAATACAAGACTGAAGGAGCCATAGGAATGGACCTTACCAGTATTCAAGATGCTACCCTTGAACCACAGACCACCACCCTACTTGGTACTGGAATTGGAGTCAAGCTGCCAGAGAACTATGCTGGAATTATCAAGACCAGAAGCAGTCTGGCCAAAAGTGAAATCTCAGTTAAAGGAAGAGTAATTGACCCTGATTACACTGGCAAGATCTTCCTCATAGTGAGAAATCACAACCCCACCACCCTATTTGAAGTTAAGAAGTATGACAGGATTGGCCAGATGCTGATCTACGAAATCAAGAAACCCAAGATCATTGAAGCCATTGAACTCATCAAGACCAAGAGAAGAGAACAAGGCTTTGGATCTACTGGAAGAGGAGCCTATGTCACTACTAAGATTACCAAACTTGAATACAAGAAAGACAAGGACCAGAACAAGCATACATATATTCATTGGAGAAAACTTTCCCCTAGAGGAACAACTTCTCAAGATCCTGCACCAGAATGAAGGAGTACTTGCTATAGACTTCAGAGATATCCACAATCAAGAACCCAAGTATTGCCATGAAGTTGACACTAGTGATACCAAGTCCATCTACCAGAAAGCCAGACCCATACCACCTGCCTACAGAGAATGGCTGCAAGCAGAACTCAAGGAAATGGAAGAAGCCAGAATCATCAAGCAAGCTATCAGTCCCTGGGCTTCACCCATTGTCCTCACCTCAAAGAAAGGAAGCAAGCCTGGAGAGTTTGCACCAAGACTCTTCATTGACTACAGAAAGCTCAATGCCAACACCAAGAAGGATAGGCAGCCCTTGCCAAACATTCAAGAAATCCTCACTACCCTTGGAAGCAAAGCCAAATACTACACCACCTTGGATCTGTTCTCAGGCTTCCATCAGATTGGTCTCACTCAAGATGCTAGTGAGAAATCAGCCTTCATCACACCTGATGCCACCTATATCTACCTGCAAATGCCATTTGGAATGTGCAATGCCCCAGCAAGTTTTCAGTGAATGATGAACAGAGTCTTCAGCAACAAGATTGGAAAATGGCTCTTTGTCTATGTTGATGATATGATCATCTTCAGCAACACTGCATGGGAATATATCAATCACATACAGCTTGCCCTCAAGAGGCTCAAAGAGCATGGCCTTTACATCAAGCCCAAGAAATGCAAGTTTTCAGCTCAAGAAATTACCTATCTAGGACACCTCATCAACCAGACTAGAATCCACACAGACTTCATAAAGATTGAGGCTGTTGCAGCCTACCCAAGATCCAGAATAACTACAGAAGTCCATGCCTGCCTTAGACTGGCCAGCTACTACAGAAGATTCATCAAAGAATATTCCAATATTGCAGCATCTATCTACAAGCTGCTGAAGAAGAAAACCAAATTTGAATGGATCAAGGAGTGCCAAGAAACCTTCAATGAACTCAAGACCAGGTTGACCCAAGCACCTATCCTCAGAAGACCAGATTGGAACCTAGAATTCATCCTGTAGACAGATGCAAGTGCTATAGAACTTGGAGCAGTCCTAGCTCAGAAGAAAGATGGACATGAATATGTCATCTCCTATGCAAGCCAAGGTACCCATGGAGCAGAACAGAACTATGAGTCATGCAAGCTCAAATGCTTAGCAGTAGTTTGGACAGTAGACAAGTTCCACTACTACCTAGCCAGAAAATACTTCATCATTCAAACAGACCATTCTGCTCTTACCTGGCTATTCCACACTCTGAACTCCAAAGGAATATATGCCAGATGGATCTACAGGCTGCAAGAGTATGACTGTACTGTCAAGCACCACTCAGGAAGAACTAATACCAATGCTGATGCACTCTCAAGGACACCTCGAAACACCCCTATCAAGTCTATTCAACATAAATAAGGAGCTATACTATAGATTAATCAGCTATCTTGGGCAGTAGAAGATGCCCAACCACCTCGAACCCTGGACAATCACCATCATCAACCAGACTTAGAAACAGTTTGAACTAGACAACACTATACTCAGAAAAGGAGGAAAGCTAGTAATACCTGAACACAAGAAGTATCAAGTAATGAAGGAAGTATATGACCAAGGATACCTAGGAGGAATCAACACATACAACAAGGCAAGAAGAACCATATGGTGGCCCAAGATAGAAGAAGACCTATACCAATTTATCAAAGGGTGTAATAAGTGCCAAAAATAGAAACAAGATCAGCAAGACCAGGCATCTGGGTCATCAAGAATTGAGCCTATCCCCTTCCACCACATCACAATAGATATCATTGGGCCACTACCAGTAATACTATCAGGAAACCACTATATTATAGTTATTATAGACCTCTTCACCAAATAGATAGAAGCAGGAGCATTATAAGAAGCCAATGTCCTCTCTATAGTTGACTTCCTGAACTGAGAAATCATCTACTACTACAAGACACCAAAGCAAATCACAATAGACCACAGTACAGAATTTGTCAATAGATTCTATGAGATAATGTATCAGAAATATAAGATCCAGCACATCAAGACCACTGTATACCACTCTCAAGGAAATGGACAGACAGAGAGAACCAACAAGACCTTCAAGAACATCTTGGTGAAGATCTCAGAGATATATGAGAATTGAGATAATTATCTCCCAACTGCCCTCTCTGTCTTATGAGACATATGGTCACAGAGTACACACTTTACCCCAAGGGAATTGCTCTTCAGAGAAGAAGATTCTAATGGAACCTCAGCCACAATCTAGACCTAACTTGGAGATGGGTTGATGCAGAAATCTAGAGACTATATCAAATCAGGAAGAAGGCTGAAGATTATATCATCAAGTCACAAGCACTGATAAGGAAAAATGCAGAAAAGAATTACAAGACCCTAAAATCCATCCAAATCAGAGAAAAGGTTCTACTGTATCAAAATATGGTAGAAGCCTCATAGTCATAAAAACTGGAGCCCAAATGAGAAGGACTCTTCTATATACAAGATATCAAGAGAACTACTTTCTGGCTTAGAAAAATCTTAGAGACCATACTGCCTACCATGGTACATAGGAACAGACTCAAGAAGTACCATAAACCTATATAAAAGAAGCAAAATGTGATGACTGCCCATGAGGTTCTAGTCTGCAAATCATAACAGCATGTCCCATAACTAGCAGGCTATCTGTCTGGACCATTCTCTAAGAGATATAGTACTAGCAACTACTCATCCATGAGACTTTTGAAGCTAGAGGAGTTCGAACCATCAACTGATTGGTCAAGATCAGAATCTGGCCCTTGCTCTATATGAAGGGAGCAACTCTTCACCATCATACCAAAATACATAGGGAAGATACCAGCCCATAAACACCACTTTTTGACCCCTTGCCAGAGGTTATGGGATCAGCAAATTTTTCAGGACTGGACCAATGAATAAGGATGCTCAAGAAGATCCTTATTCAGGAGGAGGATGTAACAGTGACCCCAGAATGATGACATCAGTACAGGAGACAGTCTTTCCTTACAAGTCACCAGATCAGAGCACAAGAAGATTATATGGCATATGAGATGAGCGATGATGATCAACTATGAGTCATTGTGACCACAGTTCAGATATCTTGAGGAATATAAAAGGAGGATCAAAGAACCACAGTAGCAACAACCAACAAGACCCACTAATCCCAAAATAGCTCAAAGACTTACTACAAATGAAATGCCTGCCGCTTGCCAAACCTCAAGGTCAAGGAACTATCAAGGTATTTCAGTTGAAGAAAGGATGTTCCAAGACATCAGAAGAGCCATGAGGACTCACTCAAGAAGGACTCCTAGTGTCAACCTGAGTACTAGTGACCTTTATCACTATATTCTCTACTGCTATAAAATGGAAACAAGGATCACCATTGCTACTGAATGCCTCCAAATGTGGCAGGAGTACAAAATAGGAAACCTCCTCTACTGGGAGTTCCCACAGGCCAGCACTCAAGAGCTACAAGATACCACTCTCATGGATATACATGAAACAAGAATAGCTAAGAAGATCCATCAGATCTTCAGGCATACACCATGGTCGATCTCCAACTTGGAGTATGTTAGAGTCTCAGATTTCATAGACCTGTCAGCCCACCATATTGATGCACTAGAAGCCAGGGTGGCTACAGAAGCCCAGTCCACTATCATCCTCAATAGTGATGAAGTAGAGGACTTCTGGTACCCTATTCTCCAGGACAACCCAGACCAATTCCTGCAAGGATTGATCTCAGTATTCCAAGGCCCAAGCATCCAGGTTAGACCTCTCCAAGACTCCACATTTGTTCCCTATTTTGTGAAAGAGAACCTCATAGACTGGAGAGCCCCAGACCTCCTTTCTGCTACTGCTGAATGTGATGACATCATCGGTGATGACATCATCATATGTGACATACATGAGATACATAATATGCATGAAGTATGTGAAACATATGACCTATGCAATGATGATGATGAGACAGATGAGATATTCATGGACCTCATCTCCTTCAAAGATATCCTGACCTCTGATGAGGATGAAGCCTCTATGGTCTTGAACATTCTGCTCTAAAGTTCTTTGGTGACACCAAATAATGCCAGCACTGGCATTCTGATGTAATACTAAATAATACCAGTACTGGCATTCTGAGGTAACACTGAATTATTCCAGCACCATTTTCCTGTACTACTGAAATTATACCAGCATCCTGAATCTGTACAACCATCAGTACTGACCCTGGAACTTAGCAGTTTTTCCTGTCCTGGCATTTTTTTTTTTAGTTATTGAAATTTATATTTAGCTTTATATCTTAGCAACCATTGAATTATATTTTGTATAAATACCTCTCTTATTTCCTCTGAAATAAAGTCAGTCTATTCTAGTTCTACTCAGTACAATATATACACTTCCTTGCAAGCAATCTAAGAGATAATAAGATAGTTTAAAGATAAGAAGTTTGAGGACTATAAGACCTTGAGAAGGCACTCCAATAAGAACTTGCTTATAACAAACTTGAGTTAGTCTAAGAGATACACCTTGAAGAGAATCTGGCATATTTGAAGGACTCAGCAACCTATATGTGACAATACCATCAAAAGTCAGATGATGGCATTCTTCACTTGGGCAGTTTGTATATGACATCTTTTAATTCTCCAGGTCAGTTCATTCATTCATATGTTTGTCAAAAGTATCTTCAAAAGTTGAGCAGATGACAGTATCTTCAAAAGTTGCGCGAGTGATGGCATCTTCAAAAGTCAAGTGGTATTCTTCACTCAGGCAGTTCATTTATGATGGGCAGCATTCATATGATGGGCAGGTGGTTGCATTTTTATATATTATCTTTAATAGGCAATGACAGTTAGTATCTTCAATTCTTCAGGGCAGTCTATTTATATGTTGGGCGGGTGGTTTGTTTATGATGGGTGACATTCATATATCATCAAAAGTCAGATGATAGTATCTTCTCTCAGGTGGTTTATATATAATGTCTTTAATAGAGTAGTAGTTATATGATGAGCAGTGTTCTTTAAATAATTAACTCAGGTGACATCATTTAATTCTCTGTAGCAGTCCTTTGCATAGTAGTTTGTTTGGCATTTTGGTAATTAATTCTTATAATATTGTCTCTTGAACTAAGGAGTGATCCAGCTATTAACTCAACAATGTGGTCCTTTGCAGAGCATCTATTATTCAATACTGATGATGGTTCACAGAAATAAGACTAACAACCAATTAATAGCAGATGGCACAGAGATAAACACAATATATGACAGACAGCATTTGTATATTCAAAAGTCAGGTAGATGATGACATCTTCAAAAGTGGGAGTGATGACATCTTCAGTTCTCCAGAGTAGTTCATTCTATTTGTATGTTGTCTTGGGAGGTTCATATATGATGTCTTTTAATTCTCCATAGTGGTCCTTTGCATGGTAGTTTGTTTGATATTTTGGTAATTAATTCTTATAATATTGTCTCTCGAACTAAGGAGCAATTTGGCTATTAACTCAATGATACAATCCTTTGCAGAGTGTCTATTATTCAATACTGATGGTTCACAGAAATGAGGCTAACAACCAGAACAACCAATTAATAGCAGATGGTGTAGAGATGAACAATGTCTTCTAATTTGAGAGGTTTATAAATCATATATCATGAGACAGATCATATCTTCAAAAGTCAGGTTGGCAAATCATATGTCATGAGATGACTTTGGTCCATACAGCAGTCTTGTTTGGCATGGTGGTTCATTCAGAATTTTTCAGTAATTAATTCTTATAATGTTGTCCCTCAAACTAAGGATTGACTCAGCTATTAACTCAATGATGTGATCCTTTACAGAGTATCTATTGTTCAATATTGATGGTTCACAGAAATGAGACTAACAACCAGAATAAGTAATTAACAGCAGATGGCACAGAGATAAACAATGTCTTCTAATTCAGGAGGTTCATAAATTGTATATCATGGGATGGGTTGTATCTTCAAAAGTCAGGTCAGTAAATTATATGTCATGGGATGGCTTCAGTTAGTACAGTAGTCTTGTTTGGCATTGTAGTTCATTCAGTGTTTTTTAGTGATTAATTCTTATAACATTATTCCTTGAACTAAGGAGTAATCTGGCTATTAACTCAATGATACAGTCCTTTGCAGAGCATCTATTGTTCAATACTGATGGTTCACAGAAATGAGGCTAACAACCAGAACAACCAATTAACAGCAGATGGTACAGACAAACACTATGTACAACATAATAGTCTGTATGGCGGTCCAGTGGTCTGGTAGTCTGACAGTCTGGTAGTTGTTTGTTTTTTAGCTTAAAAGTGAGAATTCATCTTGAATCACCAGCCATGGATACCAAGTTGTAATATAGTAGACATAGAACTTAGTGAGTTAGTAGGATTTTGAAATAGAGAGGAAGGGGGAAAGAGTATGTAAAGAAGACTTGTTTTTTGAAATTGAACTGACTTAATATAACTGAGGTTTATTCACTCTAAAATACTGAGTTATTTATTGTCACAAAGTGGTTGCTGAGTCCCTCAAATATGTCAGATTCTCTTCAAGATATATCTCTTAGACTAACTCAAGTTTGTTATAAATAAGTTCTTATTGGAGTGCTTTCCCAAGATCTTATAGTCCTCAAACTTCTTATCTTAAAACTGTCTTATTATCTCTTAGATTGCTTGTAAGGAATTGTGTGTAAGTGAACCAAAACTGGCTTTATTTTAAAGAAAATAAGAGAGGTATTTATACAAAATATAATTCAATGGTTGCTAAGATATAAAGCTAAATATAAATTCCAATAACTAAAATAAAATTCCAGAACAGGGAAAACTACTAAGTTCCAGTGTCGGTACTGATGGTTGTACAGGTTCAAGATGTTGGTATAATTTTGATGATATAGGAAAATAGTGCTGGAATAATTCTGAGTCACATTAGAATGCCAGTAGTGGAATAGCTGTTATATAGGAAAAGAGTACTGGTATTATACAGTATAACCAAGAGACTTAGAGCAGAATGTTCAAGACTATAGAGGCTTTATCCTCATCAGAGATCAGGATGTCTTTGAAAGAGATGAAGTCCACAAATATCTCATCTATCTTGTCATCATTATGTAGGTCATATATTTCGCATATATTGCACAGGATGACATCATCACCAATGACATCATCACATTCAGTGGTAGCAGGAAGGAGGTCTGGAGCTCTCTAGTCTATGAGATTCTCTTCCACAAAATAGGAGACAAATGTGGGGTCTTGGGGAGATCTAACCTGGATGCTTGGGCCTTGGAATACTGAGATCAATTCTTGCAGGAATTGGTCTGGGTTATCCTAGAGGATGGAATGCCAGAAGTTTTCTACTTCATCACTATTGAAAGTGATAGTAGACTGGGCTTCTGTAGCTACTCTGGCTTCTAGTGTATTGATATGGCAGGCTAACAGATCTCTAAAATCTGAGACTCTAACATACTTCAAGTTGGGGATTGATCATAGTGCATACCTGAAGATCTGATGAATCTTCTTAGCTGTTCTTGTCTCATATATATTCATGGGAGTGGTATCTTGTAACTCTTGAGGGCTGGCCTAGGGGAACTCTTGGCAGAGGAGGTTTCCTATTTCATACTCCTGCAATATTTGGAGGCATTTGGTAGCAATAGTGATCCTTGTTTCCATTTCACAGTGGTAGAGGATATAATGATAAGGGTCATCAGTACCCAGGTTAACACTAGGAGTTCTTCTTGAGTGGGTCCTTATGGCTCTTCTGATGTCTTGGAATATCTTTTCTTTAACTGAGATGCCTTGGTAATTCCTTGATCTTGAGGTTTGACAGGCAGCAGGCATTTCATTTGTGGTAAGTCTTTGAGCTATTTTAGGATTAGTGGATCTTATTGAGTTGCTACTACTGTGGTTCCTTGATTCTTCTTTTATATTCCTCAAGATACCCATACTGTGGTCACAATGACTTACAGTTGGTCATCATTGCTCATCTTTTATACTATATGATCTTCTTGTGCTCTGATATGATAGCTTGCAAAGAAAAGCTATCTCCTATACTGATAGAATTATTCTGGGATCACTGTTACATCTTCCTCCTGAATAAGAATCTTCTTGAGCATCCTTATTCATTGGTCCAGTCCTGAAAAAATTGCTGATCCCATAACCTCTGGCAAGGGGTTAAAAAGTGGTGTTTATGGGCTGATGTCTTCTCTATATATTTTGGCATAATGGTGAAGGGTCACTCCCTTCATATAGAGCAAGGGCCTGATTCTGATCTTGACCAATCAGTTGATGGTTCGAACTCCTCTAGCTTTGAAAGTCTCATGGATGAGTAGTTGCTGGTGCTATATCCCTTAGAGAATGGTCCAGACAGATAGCCTACTGGTCACAGGACATACTGTTACAATTCATGGACTAAAACCTTATGGGCAGTCATCACATTTTACTTCTCTTGTATAGGTTCATAATACTTCTTGAGTCTGTTCCTATATACCATGATAGGCAGTATGGTCTCTGAGATTTTTCTAAGCCAGAAGGTAGTTTCTTTGATATCTTGCATATAGAAGAGTCCTTCCCATTTGGGCTCCAGTTTTCACGACCATGAGGCTTCTATCATATTTCAATACAATAGGACCTTTTCTTCAATTTGGATGGGTTTTAGGATCTTGTGATTCTTTTCTGCATTCTTCCTTGTCAGTACTTGTGACTTGATGATGTAATCTTCAGCCTTCTTCCTGATTTGGTATGCCTCCAGATTTCCACATCGATTTATCTCTAAGTTAGATCTAGATTTGTGGCTAAGGTTCCATCAGAATCTTGGGATAAAGTGTATACTCTGTGACTGTAGGATAGAGAGAGCAGTTGGGAGGTAGTTATCCCAATTTTCATATGTCTCTGAGATCTTCACCAGGATGTTCTTGAGGGTCTTGTTGGTTCTCTCTGTCTGTCCATTTCCTTGAGAGTGGTATATAGTGGTTTTGATGTGCTGAATCTTGTATTTCTGATACATTATCTTATAAAATCCATTGACAAATTCTGTGCCATAGTCTGTGGTGATTTGCCTTGGTGTCTTATAGTGGCAGATGATTTCTCAGTACAGGAAGTCAGCTATAGAGAGGGCATTGGCTTCTTGTAATGCTCCTACTTCTATCCATTTGGTAAAGAGATCTACAATAACTATAATGTAACAGTTTCCTGATAGTGTTACTGGTAGTGGCCCAATGATATCTATTGCAATGTGGTGGAAGGGGATAGGCTCAATTCTTGATGACTCAGGTGCTTGGTCTTGCTGATCTTATTTCTGTTTTTGGCACTTGTCACACTCTTTGACAAATTGGTGCAGGTCTTCTTCCATTTTGGGCCACCATATGGTTCTTCTTGCCTTGTCATATATGTTGATTCCTCCTAGGTATCCTTGTTTGTATACTTCCTTCATTACTTGATACTTTTTGTGTTCAGGTATTATAAGCTTTCCTCCTTTTCTGAGTATGGTATTGTCTAATTCAAACTGTTTCTAAGTCTGGTTGATGATGGTAATTGTCCAGGATTTGAGGTGGTTGGGCATCTTCTGCTGCCCAAGGTAGCTGATTAATCCATAGTATAACTCCTTATTTATGTTAAATAGTCTTGATAGGGGTATTCTTGAGAGTACATCAGTATTGGTATTAATTTTTCCTGAGTGGTGCCTAACAGTACAGTCATACTCTTGCTGCCTATAGATCCATCTAGTATATATTTTTTTGGGGTTCAGAGTGTGGAATAGCCAGACAAGAGCAGAATGGTCTGTTTGAATGGTGAAGTATTTCCCAGCTAGGTAGTAGTGGAACTTGTCTACTGCCCAAACAACTGCTAAGCATTCAAGCTTGTATGACTTGTAGTTCTGTTCTGCTCTATGGATACCTCAGCTTGTATAGGAGATGACATATTCATA
This sequence comes from Jimgerdemannia flammicorona, assembly GCA_003990745.1. Classification (NCBI taxonomy): domain Eukaryota; kingdom Fungi; phylum Mucoromycota; class Endogonomycetes; order Endogonales; family Endogonaceae; genus Jimgerdemannia; species Jimgerdemannia flammicorona. The sequence goes on along the minus strand of RBNI01000152.1, from coordinate 9,331 downwards.
TACATTTTTCTTCTAAGCTAGAACTGCTTCAAGTTCTATAGTGCTTGCATCTGTCTGCAGGATGAACTCTAGGTTCCAATATAGTCTTCTGAGGATAGGTGCTTGGGTCAATCTGATCTTGAGTTCATTGAAGGTTTCTTGGCATTCCTTGGTCTATTTGAATTTGGTCTCCTTCTTGAGTAGCTCATAGATGAGTGCTGTAATGTTAGAGTATCCTTCGATGAATCTTCTGTAATAGCTGGCCAATCCAAGGAAGGCATGGACTTCTGTGGTTGTTCTGAGTCTCAGGTTGGCTGCAACAGCCTCAATCTTCATAGGGTCTGTGTGGATTCTAGTCTGGTGGATGAGATGTCCTAGGTAGGCTATTTTCTAAGCTACAAACTTACACTTCTTGGGCTTGATGTAGAGGCCATACTCCTTGAGCTTCTTGAGAGCTAGCTATATGTGGTTGATATATTCTCATGCAGTATTGCTGAAGATGATCACATCATCAACATAGACAAAGGAGATCAAGCCTTACAGGAATTGGTCTGGGTTATCCTGGAGGATAGGATGCCAGAAGTCTTCTACTTCATCACTGTTGAGGGTGATAGTAGACTGGGCTTCTATAGTCACTCTGACTTCTAGTACATTGATATAGCAGACTGACAGATCTCTGAAATCTGAGACTCTAACATACTCCAAGTTGGGAATTGACCATAGTACATGCCTGAAGATCTGATGAATCTTCTTAGCTGTCCTTATCTCACATATATCTATGAGAGTGACATCTTGTAACTCTTGAGGGCTGGCCTGTGAGAACTCCCAGCAGAGGAGGTTTCCTATTTCATACTCCTGCCATATTTGGAGGCATTTGGTTGCAATGATCTTTGTTTCCATTTCATAGTGGTAGAGAATATAATGATAAGGGTCACCAGCACCCAGGTTGACACTAGGAGTCCTTCTTGAGCAGGTCCTTATGGCTCTTCTGATATCTTGGAACATCCTTTTTTCGACTGAGGTACCTTAGTGGTTCCTTAATCTTGAGATTTGGTGGGCAATAGGTATTTCATTTGTGGTAAGTCTTTGAGCTATTTTGGGATTGGTGGGTCTTGTTGAGTTACTACTACTGCAGTTTCTTGATCCTTCTTTTATCTTCCTCAAGATACCCATACTGTGGTCACAATGACTTACAGTTGGTCATCATTGCTCATCTTTTATACCATATGATCTTCTTGTACTCTAATCTGGTGGCTTGCAAAGAAAGGCTGTCTCCTGTACTGATGTCATTATTCTGGGGTCACCATTACATTATACAGATTTGTGCACTAATCCTGCTACTAAATATACAGCTAAGTATTAAGTCTTTTTATATGAAATTCTCAGATAGAATCTCATGTGAAATTCTATCTGAAATTCATGAAAGTAATAAGAGTTTCACTGATAATATTTTAGATACAGTATCTGCAGTAAAGGTAATTTTCTACACTATACTAAATTGGAAATCAGATTCAGATACTATAATCAAATGTCTATTTCCTGTTTCTATTTCATACCATATGTCACATTATATATATAGAGACTATTATACTATTTAGCATACCATTGATCATATAAAGATTGCTATGTTTCAAAACTGTCATTAGCTTATTGTCATCCGAATTATATACTATTATGTCCTTTAAATATTGTAACAGTGATCTCAGAATGGTGACATCATCACAGGAGACAGTCTTTCCTTATAAGTTACCAGATTGGAGCATAAGAAGATTATACAGTATGACTCACCCAGATTATAAAATAAGCAATGATGACCAATCATGAGTCATGATGACCATAAGATAGATATCTCAAGAAATATAAAAGAAGGACCAGGAAACTACAGTAGCAGCAACTTCAACAAGACTTATAAAAATCTGAAATAGTTCAAAAGACTCACTATAAATAAAATATCTACTGCTCACTAAACCACAAGGTCCAAGAACTACCAAGGCTTCTCAGTCTAAGAAAAGATATTCTAAGATATTAGGAGAGCCATAAGGACCTATACCAAAAGGATTCCTAGTCTCAATCAGGGTACTAGTAACTCTTACCACTTTATTCTCTACTGCTGTAAAATAGAGACAAGGATCACTACCACTACTGAATGCCTTTTAATATGATAGGAATACAAAATAGGAAACCTCCTCTACTGGAAATTCCCTCAGGCTAGTCTCCAAGAGATACAAGATATCACCTCTATGGATATATGCAAATTGAGAGTAGCCAAAAAGATCCATCAAGTCTTTAGATATGTATCTTGGTCAATCTCCAACTTAGAGTATACCTTTGAGGAAGTTTCAGCCTACTACACAGATACACTAGAAGCCATAGTGATTACAGAAGTCCAATCTATTATCACTTTCAAAAGTGATGAGATAGAAGAGTTCTGGAATCCCATCCTCAAGAACAATCTAGATCAATTCCTATAAGAATTAATTTCAGTATTCCAAAGCCCCAGTATTCAGGTCAGACTCCCTAAAGATCCCACCTTTGTCTCCTACTTTGTAGAGAAAAATATCATAGATTGGAGAGCTCCTAATCTCCTTCCTGCTACTATTAAACATGATGATATTACTGCGATGATGTCATTCTGCTAATTGATATATAGTGCACAGTACTTATACTCAACCTTTTGCTTATAACTTTATATTTTACTTAATAAAATTTATTAAAAAATCATAAATTGATATAAAATCCCATCAAGTTTAATCAAATAGAGAGTTTTTTTTTATTATTGTTTATAATATTATAGTAAAATAGTTTTTTATATCAATTATCATCATTTTTTATATTTGTGTTAAGATCAGTCACAATTTTGGCCTTCAAAAAATCAAAATTTGGCTTTAAAAAGTAATGAATTATAAGCTAGTTTTATACTGACTGCCTCACCTCCAATGCTACAAATATCCAATGCCACAAATATCCAATATCTTGCTCTGATGCTCTTTTCTTCCAATACCCACCTATTTTCCTCCAATGTCTTGCCTCCAATGTTGCCTTACCTCCAATGTTATCTTGCCTCTAACATCTTACCTCCAATGTCACCTTACCTCTAATGTTGCCTCCCCTCCAATGTCACCTTGCCTCCAACATTGCCTCTAATGTCACCTCACCTCCTATGTTGCCTTACTTCCAATGTTGCCTTACCTCCAATGTTGCCTCACCTCTAACATCACCTCATCTCCAATGTTGCCTCACCTCTAATGTCACCTCACCTCCAACATCACCTCACCTTCAATATTACCTCCAATGCCTTATCTTGGGCCCTTGCTCTAGGTTTGGAATTTCTTTTTGTTAGTGCTCTTCTATTTTTTTTTTATTTTTTTTTTAGAGGGGAGAGCCTTGCCTCATCACCCATTCTGAAGCCTCAGCTCACTTTGATGCTCTTTTCTTCCAACACCTACCCATTTTCCTCTAACATCTCACCTCCAATATCGCCTCACCTCCAATATTGCCTTACCTCTAACATTATCTTGCCTCCAACATTGCCTTGCCTCTAATGTCACCTTGCCTCCAACTCCAATATCACCTTACCTCCAATGTCACCTCACCTCCAATGTTGCCTTGTCTTCAATATTGCCTCACCTTTAATACCTTGTCTTGGGCCCTTGCTCTAGGTTTGGAATTTCTTTTTGTTGGTGCTCTTTTATTTTTTATTTTTTTTTTTTTTGAAGGAGAGAGCCTTGTCTCATCACCTATTCTGAAGCCTCAGCTTACTCCAATGCTCTTTTCTTTCAACACTTGCCCATTTTTCTCTCTCACCTCTAATGTCGCCTTGTCTCCAATATCTTGTCTTGGGCCCTTGCTCTAGGTTTGGAATTTATTTTTGTTGGTACTCTTCTATTTATTTTATTTTATGTTATTTTTTCAAAGAAGGGAGCCTCATCTCATCACCCATTCTGAAGCCTCAGCTCACTCTGATTCTCTTTTCTTTCAACATCCACCCATTTTCCTCCAACATCTCACCTTCAATATCACCTCACCTCCAATGCCTTGTCTTGGGCCCTTGCTCTAGGTTTGGAATTTCTTTTTGTTAATGCTCTTCTATTTTTTTTTAGAGGGGGTAGCCTTGCCTTATCATCTATTCTGAAGCCTCAGCTCACTCTGATGCTCTTTTCTTCCAACACTCACCCATTTTCCTCCAACATCTTACCTCCAACATTGTCTTGCCTCTAATATCACCTTGCCTCCAACTTCACCTCACCTCCAACCATCACCTTGCCTCCAATGTGAGGGGAACTTGGCAGAGGGAAACTTGATGATCAATAAATTTCTCATTTAATAAAAAGATTTCGAGAAAAAAAACATACATAATATATATTGATATAATTGAATAATCATGAAAAACTGAATAACTATGCAAAATCAATATTTACAACAGTTAACTTCTTCTCCAATAAGGAATTTTGTATATCTTATTTAATTCCTCATTATCTAAATTTTCATCCCACTGTTCAACTTCATTAATACTCCATTCATGAACCAAAGCTATCATGTAAAATCCATCCATATCTATAATTATTTTATCTGAAATCAGATGAAATACTGAATATGCCAGCCTTACCTTACAAAATAAGTACCTTGTTTGTTCAGCTGTTGAGTTGCTGACAAAATGAATTTATGTACTTAATATGTTTGTTCTTGCTTTCTTTGATTCTCCTTTAAGCTGATATTCTTGATTGTTCAATATTTTTCCTAGATTTCGATACTTCAAAATTACATGATTTGTATGAACAATTTCATCTATTTCTGTATGCAAAACTTACAAAACAGCATTCTTCAGATTAATCTTCTCACTATTCAAAGTCTTATTGTCTTTGAACCTCTAGTCAACATCATCTGGCTTTAATTGAGAAGTCTTAGTGATAGCATCTTGAAGAAATTTTGAACCTCATCGGCACTTGGTTATCTTTAATTCAATAGCAGTATTCATTGTGGACTTGTTTCAATGACATCTGATATGTTGTTTAAAAAATGACATAAAAAATAAGGTAGTGCCCTTTTTGTAGTCACATTTTTTCTAAGTGACTGTGAAAAGGCATTATGCATGCACTGCCTTTTCACAGTCACATAACCTGTAGCTTAGGTAAGAGTTGGAGATGAGGGCAAGGTGATGTTGGAGGCAAGGTGACATTGGAGGTGAGGTAATGTTGGAGGTAAGACAATATTGGAGATGAGATGATGTTGAAGGCAAGACATTAGAGGAAAATGGGCAGATATTAGAAAAGAGCATTGAAATAAGCTAAGGCTTCAGAATGGGTAATGAGGCTCCCCTCTCCAAAAAAAAAAAAAAAAATAGAAGAGTACCAATAAAAAGAAATTCCAAACCTAGAGCAAGGGCCCAAGACAAGGCGACGTTGGAGGCGAGGTGACGTTGGAGGCGAGGTGACGTTGGAGGCGAGGCGACGTTGGAGGCGAGGTAACGTTGGAGGTGAGGCAACATTGGAGGCATGGTGACATTGAAGGCGAGACGTCAGAGGAAATGGACGGGTGTTGGAAAAGAGCATCGGAATGAGCTGAGGCTTCAAGCTGCTCAAGCCGCTTCTCAACTGCTGGTTGAAATCTTCAAATCTTGGTTAAGTTACAATTTTTTGAGAGACACGATGATGTGAATGATATTTTTTAACAGCACTTCAAGCCGCTCAAGCTGCTCATCGCCTCCAATGTTGCCTCGTCTCCAACGTTGCCTCGTCTCCAACATCGCCTCACTGCCAATGCCTTGTCTTAGACCAATTCTCCTTTCCAACACTAAATTCTATTAATTATATTCTTATAGGACATTTTTCAAACATAAAAGAATAATTAGGAAAATAAGAAATTATCTTTAATACATTCACACTGCATACACCATTCTCTTAATATAATATAATAATTTGCAAATTCTGTTGTAAAAATAGAGGTTTTTTTAAAGGATTATAATTCCAATGACTATTATAAGAATATGTATGGCTTCAGAATGGGTGACGAAGCGAGGCTCCCCCCTCCATAGAGCGTCAACAAAAAGAAATTCCAAACCTACAGTAAGCGCATTGGCGGCGAGGCGACGTTGGCGGTGAGGCGACGTTGGAGGTGAGAGGCAAGACGACATTGGAGGCGATGTTGGAGGCGAGGTACACTAAAATGGACAGGTGTTGGAAAAGAGCATCGGAGTGAGCTGAGGCTTCAGAACAGGTGACGAGGCAAGGTTCCCCCCTCCATAGAGCACTAACAAAAAGAAATTCCAAACCTAGAGCAAGGGCCCAAGACAAGACATTGGCGGCGAGGCGACATTGGCGGTGAGGCGACATTGAAAGGTACACTAAAGTAGACAGGTGTTGGAAAAGAGCATCGAAGTGAGCTGAGGCTTCAGAACGAGTGACGAGGTGAGGCTCCCCCCTCTATAGAGCGCCAACAAAAAGAAATACCAAACCTAGAGCAAAGGCCCAAGACAAGGCGTTGGTGGCGAGGCGACATTGACGGTGAGGCGATGTTGGAGGTGAGGTATACTAAAATGGACAGGTGTTGGAAAAAAGCATCAGAGTGAGCTGAGGCTTCAGAACGGGTGACGAGGCGAGGCTCCCCCCTCCATAGAACACCAACAAAAAGAAATTCCAAATCTAAAGCAAGGGCCCAAGATAAGGCGTTGCGGCGAGGTGATGTTGGAGGTACACTAAAGTGGACAGGTGTTGGAAAAGAGTATCGGAGTGAGCTGAGGCTTCAGAACGAGTGATAAGGTGAGGCTCCCCCCTCCATAGAGCACTAACAAAAAGAAATTCCAAACCTAGAGCAAGGGCCCAAGACAAGGCGTTGGCGGCGAGGTGACGTTGGAGGCGAGGTGACATCGGAGGTGAGGCGATGTTGGAGGCGAGGCGACATTGGAGGTGTTGGATGTTGGAGAGCAAGAGTTTTTACATATTTTGATACAAGACGCATGTTTTTATATTTGTGGGTATGTGCCACCTAGTCATGTGTTTTTTTACCAATTTATTCAGGATTGGAACGAAAATAACTAAATGGGTGCAATGGTTAAGGCACCAGAATTTGTGCAACCGTGAGAACTTTGTTTACAAATGCTGGGTTCAATTACTGGACAAAAAACCAAACTCCGATATTTTTCCAACACCCGATGACAGCCTCACCTCCAACTACCTCCAATGGTCAACATTACCTAGGTTTGGAATTTCTTTTTGTTGGTGCTCTGGAGCCTCGCCTCGTCACCCGTTCTGAAGCCTCAGCTCACTCCGATGCTCTTTTCTAACACCTGTCTATATTAGTGTACCTCGCCTCCAACATCGTCTCCAACGTCGCCTCGCCGCCAACGTTGCCTCACTACCAACGCCTTGTCTTGGGCCTTACTCTAGGTTTGGAATTTCTTGTTGGCGCTCTATGGGGGGAGCCTCACCTCGTCACCCGTTCTGAAGCCTCAGCTCACTCCGATGCTCTTTTCCAACACCTGTCCATTTTAGTGTACCTTGCCTCCAACATTGCTTCCAATGTCGCCTCGCCGCCAACGTCGCCTTGCCGCCAACGCCTTGTCTTGTGCCCTTGCTCTAGGTTTGGAATGTCTTTTTGTTGGCGCTTGAGAGCCTCGCCTCATCACCCGTTCTGAAGCCTCAACTCACTCCGATGCTCTTTTCCAACACCTGTCCATTTTAGTGTACCTCGCCTCTCATTGCCTCTAATGTCGCCTTGCCGCCAACGTCACCTCGCCGCCAATGCCTTATCTTGGGCCTTTGCTCTAGGTTTGGAATTTCTTTTTGTTGGTGCTCTATGGAGGGGGGAGCCTCGCCATATGGAGGGAGCCTCACCTTGTCACCCATTCTGAAGCCTCAGCTCACTCCGATGCTCTTTTCCAACACCTGTTCATTTTAGTGTACCTCGCCTCCAACATCGCCTCCAACGTTGCCTCGCCACCAACGTCACCTTGCTGCCAACACCTTGTCTTGGGCCTTTGCTCTAGGTTTGGAATTTCTTTTTGTTAGCGCTCTATAGAGAGGGGAGCTTCGCCCTATGGAGGGGGGAGCCTCACCTTGTCACCCATTCTGAAGCCTCAGCTCACTCCGATGCTCTTTTCCAACACCTGTCCATATTAGTGTGCCTCGCCTCTAACATCACCTCCAACCACCTCGCTGCCAATGTTCTGCCAACACCTTGTCTTGGGCCCTTGCTCTAGGTTTGGAATTTCTTGTTAGCACTCTATAGAGGGGGGAGCCTTGCCTCGTCACCCGTTCTGAAGTCTCAGCTCACTCCGATGCTCTTTTCCAACATCCATTCCCGATTTGGAAAACCATGCTGATAAAACCAGGAATTAGGAAATATCATTTGAACAATAGACCATCAATAGCAGTCCCACATAGATCTCAAAACTGGGAATAGGAAGTGAAATAAGATAACTACATCCAGCAAGACAACCACTCAACCATCTCATCTTTTAAAATGACAAAATTAGCTAAACAAAGACAACATCTGAAAGTTATATGAAGATATCAGAAAAGACAGAAACTTCTTGATACAATAATTAAACTTAGAAAAAATACAGGTAACTATTATTATATATAAATATTAATATTAATATAAATATTAATAATTATATTTAGAATAATAATATAGACGAGAATTTAGATAAAGGAGAAGATAAAGATAAAAATATGGATGAAGATGAGAATAAAGATAAAGATGAAGAAGAAGATAATGAGAATGAAGATGAGGATGAGAATGAGAATGAGAATGAGAATGAGAATGAAGATGAGAATAAAGATGAAGAAGATAAAGAAGATAAAGAAGATGAAGAAGATGAAGAAGATGAAGATGAAGAAGATGAAGAAGATGAAGAAGATGAAGATGAAGAAGATGAAGAAGATGAAGATAAAGAAGATAAAAAAGTTGAAGAAGATGAAGAAGATGAAAAAGATGAAGAAGATGAAGAAGATGAAGAAGATGAAGAAGATAAAGAAGAGAAAGATGAGAAAACTAATAATAGAGATTGGAAAACTCATATTATTATACTAAAAAATTATATGATAGAATTAGAGAATTTATCTCTAAATTCTATAATATAATATCATCATATATCACAATATATGATGTTTAGAAACAATAATAGAAGCTCTTCTGAAGCCAGTCTTCTAGTTGCAGAAAGTATTGATAAAGGTTCTTATTATGCAAAGCAATTAAGAAGATGGACACAGAACTAGATTAAAAAGAAAAAACTTCCTACTTCTCAACAAGGAAAACATGCTAAAAGAAAAAGTCTTTTTAAAAACAAAAACATTCAACTTGCAATTAAAACTTATTTAAATAATAATAAGTTTACTGCTACTCCTAGATCTCT
>RBNI01000151.1:0-39783 GCA_003990745.1 Jimgerdemannia flammicorona | reverse complement strand
AAAAAAAAAAAAAAAAAAAAAAAAGGGTTTTTATTCTTTTTTTTTTTTTTTTTTTTTTTTTTCATGACTTTTTAATCCGTGTTTGTTAAACTCGTTTTGAAGGCGGTTGGTGACAGATTGGGTTGATTTGAAGCATTATTCTTGGGTTAGAAATTATATGCGTATAAAAACATATAATTTCGGCAAAATTCTTTATCATTGGAACCTTCATGATAAATTGGTTGCTTTTGAACCTCCTTATGTCTAGTAAGGTCTCAGGTAAACGACCACAGTTAAATCCAAATTTTCCACACTTCCTCCCACCCGCTGTTAGGTTTCGTGAGCGACAATTTTACATTTATTTTTATAACCATTTTTTGATCCGAAAGTCATATTCATAACGTAAACGAGTGGAGAAAAAAACATCAACTATTTCGAGAGAGTAAAGGGAAACAACGGAAAATGGGCTTGAAACGCGATTGTGGTGGAGGCGAATTCCCAACAAGAAAATTGATGTCTAATCACATCCACCTTGAAACAAAGGTTGCTCATCCATCAAGCTCAGCGCGTGCAGCACGACAATCAACGGAAAATAACTCAAGCGAAAGCAACGGCGGCCTCGCGCTGGATCTCTTGGTCGAAGAAGACATTGGCGCTCTGGCGCTTGACCTTGTCAGCGCGAACCTGATCAAGGAAATCACTGAAAAGATATTCAGTGTCTTTTGGTCCCCCTTTCGCCTCCGGGTGGAACTGAACGGAAAAGATGGGACGAGAGACGTGGCGAATGCCCTCGTTGGAGCGGTCATTGGCGTTGACGAAGAATTTACGCCAACCCACGGGCATGTGGGTGTCCTTGAGGGCGTATCCGTGATTCTGCGAGGTGATAACGCAGCGGCCATTGGTCTGGTTGATGGCGGGCTGGTTGTGGCCGCGGTTGCCATATGGCAACTTGTAGGACTCGAGACCCGCGGCCATACCGAGCAGCAGGTTACCCATGCAGATCCCGAAGATGGGACGCTGGTAAGTGTCGAGGGTTACCTTGAGGTTGCTGACGGTCTCCGCGCATGTCGAGGGACTGCCGGGCCCATTGGAAATGAACAGGCCGTCGAACTGGTCGGCCACCTTGTTGAAGTTATAGTTCCAGGGAAGAACGGTGACGGCGGCGCCGCGCGCGACGAGGCAGCGAATGATATTCTGCTTGACGCCGCAGTCAATGATCGCGATTTTGACGTCCCCTTCCGGATTGTACTGTAGAGGGTCCTTGGTAGAGACCTCGGCGACGAGGTTGCGCAAATTGGGATCCGGGAAATAATCGTCCAGCTTCCCATCAAGGGCCTCCTCGCCAACAGCGATCTTGCCAAGAGTCGAACCTTGCTCACGAAGCAAGTGAGTTACGGCACGGGTGTCAATACCGGAAATGGCGGGAACTCCGTGACGCGAGCACCAGTCGCCCAGGGACTCCACGGCAGTCCAATGGGAGTAGCGAGTGGCATAATCATTGACAATAATGCCTTGGACTTGGATGCGGTCCGACTCAAAGTGTCGGAGCAGACCATGGATGTCCTTCTCCGCACTGGGGACGCCGTAGTTGCCTGGATTATAATAGCAAATGGTGGGAAAAAGATTAATGACCTCGAAACGTACAAAAACTTCAAGATTTATCCCACAGAACATTAGACCTATTTGAAATTGGAGTGACAGAAATATCCCATCAAATGCAATACGTACCGATCAGAGGCTGGGTAAACACTAAGATCTGTCCACCGTAAGACGGATCGGACATCGACTCGGGATACCCGACGAGCGAGGTGGTGAAGACGATCTCGCCAAAGATGGACTTGTGCGCACCGAAGGAGGTGCCGTTAAAAATCTGACCAGTCTTCATCTTCAGGCTGGCGGGCAGGTTCCCGGAAGAGGTGGAGACGGCGGGGAGAAAAGCGGACGGGGTCCCAGCGACCATTGGGGTTGGACGATCGGTGACCATGGCGAGGCCGCGGGTGGCGACAAGGTTGCGCAGGGCGGTGCGAGAAACCGAGGCAGTGCGAAGAACGGAGGCGGCGGATTGGGCGATGATCGACATTTTGGTATATCTTTTCTTGATATATTGATGCTTTGTTTAAATCTGTTCTTTGTTTCGATTTGTTGTTAAACAGGCAGCGGGTTCGATAAAATTAGGTGGCTTTCCAGACTGCGTTGTGGAAAAAAAAGGGGAGGAAGGCGGGAAATTGACAAGACTCATTAGGGTGTGGCAACAGAAGCATGCTGAACGACATCACATCTTGGAGTCGGGGCGATTGAAGCCAGGGTCCCTTGAGTCGGTATACACACTCTGATCGCAAATATAGTCGGCGGAGTTCTTCTCGAAGGCGTGACAGTACATAGATTATCTAGACCGAATAGGGTGGTCTAAGGGCCTGTCTGAACAAAAGTTCAGGAGGTATTTGCTGGGTGGTTTGGGAGGGTAGGGTGGAACGGTCTGGAGAGAGAGCGAGGGTTGGGGCGTAGCGTGTTCTTAAAGGAATTTTTTTTGTGCTGACGCCCAATTTGGCGATGGGCAATCGTGACTCAGCCACCCCCTTTTGTCACGCGTCATCTACTCGCGTCTCAAACCCATGCTTTGTTGATCATTCCCGCTATTAAAATAGGAAAAAGGAACCCTCATGACATAGCAAGCCTAGAGCGACCCCCAACCATGTCCCCTCCAGCTCGCCAGGGTCGTAGTCCAATGTCATGATCATCCGGCGGGGAGGGGATTCTCTTTAACTGACAAGTCAATACAGTTTAAACTGGTCCCTCAAAATGTTGCCTTCACATACATGGGTTTGGAATGATCTGTTGGCAATGATTGAACTCATCAGTGTCGTCAATAGTCGTCAGCTTAAAAGTACTACCCTCGCCCAACGGCAAGTTCCAGATGCTTGCGCGGATCTTACCCCAAATGAGAAAGTGGTCCGTGTTGCCCAAATGGCCCAAATGGACAGGATAGTCAGCGATAGATTAATTTCCACAGTCAGGTCCGCCAGGGTTTCTGTAAACAATCGATGAGGTATGTTCCAAAACAATAATAAATAATAACAACAATCTTCCCATTACAAATGATTGTCGGCATAAAAGAACGACCTTGATACCACATGACATCAGGATACAGTCCCTGGTTGGATCGCTCTGCTTCTACGAATCAAATTCTCGGGATTTGTATTCGATGTCAGGGTATACCACGTTTCTATAGTACAAACAGGCTGGGGTTTCAAAGTGACTTTATGCAGGGGACCGATGCTGCAAATTTACGTGCATATGGGTAGGTTCTTCGAGGACGTCGATCAGAACGGACGCGGGGATTCTGAGTACCATTTACATATGCACAACATTAATCAGGAATGCCTAATTAATTAACTTGTACACCTCCGCATAGGTTCGAAATTCTTTGTGGCCACCGGCACTCAGAGCTGCTATTTCGGAGAATGGTCAAGATGGCAAAGTGGCCTAGTCGACCTTCAAGTTGCCGCCAAATGCCATAAATCCATCCTCCTTCGACAAAGCACTGGGGCCAAGTGTCAAACAAAGGGACATTCGCACTGCATTGTTCTGTGTGACTTATCCGGAACATATAGCAATGATGCGTGGTACAAGTCATCCATGACGTTTAGAGAGCACAAGGCGAATCGTTGTAGCTTTCCATTACACAGGTTCATGAAATGGTCGAGCGGGATGCTGTTTTCGGGATAAACAGGTCCAGGAACGGAAGCCCTGGGGCGCAGTTGCTCAGTAAGGTAATATATGATTTCAAAGGGCGAGGACATACAATGTTGGGTAAGCGGATTGGGTAATTTTGTATTTTATTATTTTAGATTGTGCTTGGTCATTCGGACAGAGCTTTGACAAACAAATTGTACAACCGCCTTTCCGTAAATTCCGTTATTGGCCACTCGCTTTCTTCTGATGTCTTTTCTGCCCAACTCAGAGATCCGCGAATCGTGAAGTTTACCGTTTCTTACCAGGAATAAAAAGGGGAAGAGTGTTCACACTCCACAATTTAAAATTTCGATGACGTTAGTGTGCTGTGCAATTGCATATTAGTGATTCATGTAGTCACAGTACAAAATTGTGCCTGAAAATGTACACATCTAACCATCAAGCTCAATCCGTGCAATTAACCCGCACGTCATCACTGTTCCCACGGCCGATATATCACCAAATCCTTCTCGTCTTCATCCTCGTCCTGCAGGCCCTCCTTGCTGATGGTCCTCACCTTCTTGAGTAGCGGATACTCGTGCTCGGGCGTAGACAGGTACTCCGCTTGCCTCATCCGCATCTTCCTAAACTCATTGCGGATGTCCTGGGGGGATCCTTCAGCCTCTTCGCAGTTGTAGTGCACATCCCATTGGTCGTCGCCATGCGGGTCCAGCGACACGGGCTCAAGGGATCGCTCCCCGTTTACGGTCGAGAACGCCATTAGCCGATATTTGGCCAGGGTCTGGAACGGTTCGAATTTGTCCGTCCCCGTGGTGAAAAAGGTCGAGCTTGGTTCGTTTGCTGGCACCTGCGGCTCGCCATGAATGTCAGGAACTACCTCGACGAAAATATTCATTCTCGGCATCACGTAGTGAGTATCAAAAGAGAGACGAAGGGTCTGCAGACCAAGATAAACCAAGTTTAGAACGTGAAGATAACGCGTGTGCAGTTCCACAAAACAATACAGCGTGTTATTTTCTCACCTTTTCGGGATATTTTTCTGTAGCGGTGTTGAGCACTTCGTTGAGGAGCTTGATCGAAGTAGCGAATGCTTTCTCACCCATCACCGAGTTGCCGTACAGCCGTGCATCCATCTCATCCAAAGAAATGTACTGGAAACCAAAGATCCTCGACGTGTTGTGGAAGGCTACAAAGACCCCATCCATATGACCCATGCGTGCTTGGAAACTATTGATAAAATATATCGGTAGAACCCCCTAAGAAACGTTCCAAAGTGTCCACAACGGAAGTAACACACATTCAGATCCTCCATTTACCTGTACTTGAGGAATGCCGACCGTATCATATCATAGTATTCGCGCTCAAAGGACTCGAACAGACCGTGGGATCGTTTGAGTTGGTAACCACCGTAGTCTGCGTAATTCTGTTGATCTAACCGTATGGGAATCACTGCGCGGGTCTTGAGGTCGAAGATCTTGTTTGGTAGCCGCTCATCCTGGCAGTCAAGCTGCGATCGCAATAGAAAATTTCCAATCTATGTTCGTGGGAGGCCATCATAAAATTGGTTAACAAGCACGTATTCGATCATGTTACTGAAAAAAAATAAAAATAAAAATAAAAATAAAATAAAATACAAAGAATCCCTCAATAAACATGTACATATTACATCCAGAGGTCGCTCACCTGGCCGTATGCGTAAGTCTCCGGCTGGTTTTTCTCCTGCTCAGTCAATTGCGCCGAGTTTTCCTTGCGGTATCTTTCAAATTCGGACGGTGGCAACGTCAACATTTTTTCCATTGATTTACCCTAAAATATTTTAGACAAGGCATGATAAAAATGTCAGAGGAGTACTTGTACCCACGACATTAGCGGGATCATGGAAAATACCCAACGTACCAAAACTGAGAGAATCGTTTCGTTCACGTCGTAGCTCTTGTCAACATCAATTGCGTATACACCCTCCTTGTACCGCAGAAATATCGACGCCGGTGCACGCGAGGCTCGATTGAAGGTCGTTGCCTTTGCCCACGGTCGTTATCCAACAAGGATCAATATTATATATACATAAACGTCAGAATTAATAGAATCGACATCCATTGTCAATTGAAGTGTTCTAGCATTAATATAATGTAGACGACACAATACCTCATCCTTGAACGCGCTCGATAATGGCGAGAGGTCCACTGGCTTCCATCCCGAGATGACGAAGTAGAAATGAGAGAGAACAGAAGTCGTAGAGGATGTGGACCCGACATAACGCTTACCCATGTCCTTGGCCATCGACCAAAGCGTCTAGTATTGGGTGTAGAATAAATAAATTAAAATTTCAAGGCGACGGGAAAAAAAAAAAAAAAAAAAAAAAAAAACTTTGCGTGGGCGAGTTTTTACCTCGTCTTTAGACGACGTGATATAAGGTGCGAGTGCAGAATAGTCGAAGTCAGCGGGCGGAGTGATGCGCTTCAAGTATGGGTCAAAGTTAAAAACCTTTGACCGCGGGTCCTGAAGGTAGTGAACGCCAGGACTATCAAGAAATTACATATGTAAGGGTGAATAACAACGCCAAGAATCGGTGGTTGGATTGGTGAAAGGTCAAAATCACGCAAATATATTACGGCTGATGCATACTTAAACAACGCGCGATCAAGGCCATGTGCCAAATGGGGTACCGGCGGAGTTTCCCCTGGTGGCAAAACCTCTGTTAAAATTGGGATAATGAAATAATTAGAAACTGCTTACTATCGAATAGTGCAACCGGCGATAACAAAGAAATTTCAATGATACTTACTCTCATACTTCAACTCATTAGTAACTATATTTTTCCAGTTACCCACTGCCATCAATTTCTCCCGTAAGGAGGAGACGGGCCTTTTCACCGATTTTTTTCGGAAAGAGGGAGGAGACTGTTGAGGCTGCAGCCAGTCGGGAAACTCGATCGCCCGCGGAGCTTTGGTCATTGATTCGGCAGCCTTTTCACCTGTCCCCTCCTTCGGCTCCAAAGATTCATTGTCCACTGACTTCGCAAAGGGATCAGATGAAAGAAAATAATTTAGCGATGACGGCACGCGGGGGGCATTGGTCGCTCTATTTTCCATCAACGCCTCAGCCACAGCCGCTGCTTCTTCCTCGGCATCTGCTTTTGCCTTGGTCGCTGCTTTTACTGCTGTTGCCTCTGCTTTTGCTGCTGCTGCGACCTTCTTGCGTTTTTTTTTCGTTCGTGTGGATTCCAACGACTCGGTGCTGGAAGTGCTCGGAAGGCCAGCTGAATTTTGTTGAAATGTGTGCTTCGGAACCCCCGGTTGCTTTTTGGCTCGACGTTTTCCATCTGGCGACGGTGTTGAGACAGCTGGATTGGCTTTGATCGTGTTTGGATCTGTTGTATACAAGGGCCGGTAGAAAACGGAAACTACTCGTGGTGCTGAATATATGGATGGCTTCAAGCACAAAAGGCGCACAACAGGGTGGGTTCGGCAGAGCGCAAGCATGCTGATCGGATGTTTCGATCAATGCGCTTGCAGCATTTTTTTTGTGAATCGAGGCAAACACGTCACGAATTTTCGCAACAGACTACGTCACCACATTTCCATATATAATTAATATAATAAACTATGTCTATTCTAAGGATAATGAGCCTCTCTTTCCAATGCCAGCGTCCCCAAGAACACTAGTCTCTGCTATGCTCTCCCAGCCAACAACGTGACTTTTCAACAGAGTACCCAAACTTCGTACATGTACAGCGGGAGATTTCAATTCATCAACAACCTTTTATTTTGCTATAATACATGGTGGCTTTCTTGCACTGCCGATATGTGTGCGATGAAAGGTCAAATTGGTAAAATTACAGAGATTAAATTACTCATGTAACTGATAGGTTGCGGAAGTCCATGGTGTGCCATCTCGAGCAAGTGATACCCATCCCGGAAAAATTGCATCCAAGGGAACGGCAAGGGACGTAGAGAAAAAGAATGTTCATAGGCTCTAGAGACAGGGTATATCATACAACCGATACCGGAAGATGTAAGGTTTGCGAGGCCCTGTAAGCGCTATCTTTCGACATCTCAAATTCATCCCACCACCCCTTGGATAACGACATGCAATATTCTCCGTTGCCGAAGATCGGCATCCACCCTCCTTAATCCACCTCAACACCTCCCAAAGCCATCGCAAATAGCTCACAGCTCCTCCCTTATCTCAGCCTTCAACCTCCCAATCTCCTCTTTCAAGTCGTCCAAGCTCGCCTTCAACGTCTTCACATCATCAAACTTCCGCTTTTTCTGCGCCTCGGCCACGTACGATTCCACGGACGCGCACTGTTCCTCAAGCACCTTGATCACCTCTTGCAACTCCGCTGCCTTCTGGCCCATGTTTTTGCTCTTCCCGGTTCCGTTTACGGGCTCCGCTAATGTGCTTCGCAAGGGTTTCAAGATCTTGGGAAGCATCTGTAGCGGGAACATGTGCTTTTGGAGGTAATGCGTAGCCGCGATGTGGATATTGGTATGCAAGCGTTTCAGGGAGGCCGACCGTGTTGGGAGTGAAAAGATGCGCTTTGAGATCGTGTCGTACGAGGTAAAGTCGTCGAGGAGTTCTTTACGGATTTTAGCGGCTGCAACATAATCCGGGTGGGGTTGCTGACTCATTCCCTGTTGTCTGGAATGGATAGGAAAGTTATCCGGATTGCTTGATTAGATGACCACTCATTACAATATGCCCACTCACATTACAAGTGAAGAATCATACAAAAAACATAACGACTTACTCCAACATCACTACCATCTCTTGGAATTGTGGCAACACCTTCTCAATGTTCCGCCGCAGTTGCGCCAGCTGCGCATATAGCCCAATGACCGGTAACGGACGCGATAACTCCTCATACTGTATTTTACGCCTACCAAAAACCACATCATATACGGTCAGTATCTGGCATATCACCCAACGATTTCCGCTCCCTTCCATCTAAGCGGCCATCCGCCTACCTAAACACAGCCTTCCTGCACTCCCGACACGCCCTCGTCTCGCCTACGGGGTCCTCATCTGTCGCATCCGTCGCCATGTTCAGGAACAATGGTATCGGACCAGAGCACCGGGGCTCGCCACAAACAACACGTCCGCAGAGGCGGCAGTGATGTTTGCGGTTTGTTAGAGTGAAATTGTGCCTGTTGTGCGAACATACAATGCGCGGTTAAGGTGCGGCAGAATTCGGATAAGCAAGGCTACAAACACGCCATGCTTAAGTCTGCCACGATTAGCAATCCATTACCCATTAGAATCTGGCCTCTCATTATCATGAAACCTACGTGCATAACGGACATACTAGCGCGGATGCATTGTCAGCCCACTTGACTACCGCCTTCTCGCCATCTGGGTGTGGAGATGGATGCACAGTTCAATAAAGGAGAGATGCGCAGAAGCCCCAGACCAACAGCGATTCATGAGTGCGGGACTCGTATCACACAACACCGCCTTCTGACTGCCCATCTTATTTCCCAGCCGCTCCGCAATTGACGGACATAGCAACACACCCACCTCGGACTTTCTTCAATGTCAGCAGGCTCGGCGTCGCGGCCGGATTAGGCCTCGGTCTCGTCGACAGCACGCTGCTCATGGTGGACGTCGAGTCCGACCGCTTCGGACTGGACGACTGCGGAAGCATCAGCACTGGCGCATTCGGGTTCACGATAGGCGCGGATGACGCTGTGGCGTCAGCGTAGACGCGCGCCAGCTTCTCGAGCCGCTTCTCGAGCCGGTTTGACTCTAAGTGAACACGCTCAATTGTCTTCTTGCGGATCCCGAGGAAAGTAGCGGAGTGGTCGCGGCGGGCGCCTGGAGAAGACAGGAAGGAGAAAGCGTTGTAGTTGTAGGGGTGTGAGAAAGCGGTAGACACAAGTGATTGCAATTCAACGGGCAGACGATTATGGTTTATAGTAATAGTATAAATAACACACCATCATAATCGAAATATCCCTCCCTTAGGCCATAACAAGACTCGCATGCCCTACACCAAATGCCATTCTGGGGATCGTGTTGCGCTGATGTGGACAGGCGCATCTGCAGTTGGCAGTGTGCGTCGCAATATAAACGGCCACATCTTTGGAGTGATGAAGATGAAAGAAGGCATGCCAAATTAAGGTAGGTCCGTAGGGAACAGTTGATATCCTTTCATCTGCGCTTAGCCTATTCAGACTTTACTTTCAAAACTACGTTACGTAAAGCTCTTACTCACTTCATGCAGTGTTGCTTTCCAACCCCAATTTTTCCCAACACACTCCCCAGCGCTTTTCCGCACCCAGGATGCGTGCAAATATCCTGCCCGGTCTCTCGCTGCCAGTGCTTATTCGTCACGAGTTCCATGGCACGCTCCTGCTCGGGCGTGAAGCTGTTGAGGGTGGTTCCACCGACCACGTTGCTGAGGGTTAGATTGTTGAAGTTACTAAGAAGATTCTGGTCGACGAGGGAGGAGAAGGATTTGGTGATGGTGTTGGCGGACGAGCCAGTTGCAGCCGAGAGGGGAGACTTGTTGGAGAGAACGCGTTTCTGGGTGTTACGGAACCATGAGACGAGGATGTTTTTAGACTCTTCTTCAGTGTGCGCGTCGTCGATGTGCTATATGATACGAGACGATGGTCAAGAGGTTGGTTAGGAGCTGTTGGTTCCGGACGATTTCGGAGGGGGTATCAAGGGCAACAGACAAGCAGGCCATCCTGCACCTGATTGAGCTGCTGGAGCGACACACAGGCCAGCTCGCATATAGGGCATAACGCTTGGTCTGCTGGAACGTAGTCTGCATAGTCGTACTGAGTCTGCGAAGGTCGAACTGCGGAGGCCATGTCGTGAATGATGTTGGGAGAATACAAAGGATTCAAAGGGCAAGGCCTCGGGCCAAGGCTCAGAGGAAATCACGAGAACCCCCATCCATGACATCATCGCCTCGTTTCGGCTATCTTGACCCCAATTTAACAGGCTTTTTATCAAATTGGTTTATTTTTTACGTTTCTGGGTTACTTATTCTTTTGTATTGATTGGCCTGGATGACTGCATTATTATATATACACTGATTGGAATGTGTCTTTTTAGAATCCACACTTGGTTCTTAAATACATGTCCTACAGACATTACAAATATTTAAACTTCGCTCATCGGCGCTCTCTCACCCATCGGCGCTCTCTCACCCATCGGCTCTCTCTCACCCATCGGCTCTCTCTCACCCATCGGCTCTCTCTCACCCATCGGCTCTCTCTCACCCATCGGCTCTCTCCTCTCACCCATCGGCTCGCTCCTCTCATTATTCATCATATTTCTATAGAACCACCTCCCTCTCGCCGTTCTTGGCTCCTTCCCCGATCGAAGCAGACACCACTGAACAAAGTACATCACAGTGACCGCCATCAGTGCGAGGACGGCCACGAGCGTCATCCAGATTGCCGGTCCCGTTGTCCCGTACACTTTGACGATGGTGATGGCGTTGACCGCGGCCCTTACGGCCAGGTACATGACCAGCATGATGATGAACGTGGCGATAGCGAAGACGAGGGCGACGATGGACAGAACGACAGGCGCAAAGCCGTGATGCCCCTTGTGCCGCAGCGTCACGAGTCCGGTCACGAAGACAAGGAAGGTGAGGCAGATGCAGGGGATGAAGACGCCGGCATGGACACGGACGAGATCGGTTTGGATGTAGCTGGGTATCATGGAGGCTAGAGCCTGTGGAACGGTACCTTGGAGATCTGGAGGGGAACATATTTGTTAGACCAATCTGGAGAAAGCCTAGTCAATAACCGAAATTCGCCCGAGTGCTCACCAAACTTGTACCCTAGTGTTGGGGGGCTGCAGAACGTCACGCCCTTCGCATAAAGCCCTTGGCAGAACCCGAACAGGCCGAACGTCACAAAATCCGGGTCACCAAGAGCGTGCTGGATATCGCTTGGAATCAAGCCGTTCGGAATCAAACCGCTCGGAATCAAGCTGGTGTCCGCTATAATGTCGAGGCGGAAGTAGTAGATGTCCCGGAAGAAGGCGATATTCCTCACGTCACCGAGGAAAGCGAAGAGCTGCAGAATCAGGGCCACAAAACTCAGGACTGGGATAAGAATGTTGATCATGATTCCAGCTCGGTTGCTCTGTGGTTGAGTGGTCCGGCTGGATGAACGGTGGGAAGAGACGGGGGAAGCGGGCAGGTGAGAAACGTTCTCGAGCAATGGAGGAGGAGAGGGGGGTAATGCAATACATTGATAGCTTACAATTGACTGTTTACAATGGTTTTATGTGAAGAGAATTAGTTTCAATTATGGTTTGAGATCTTGTCAATGGCAATTATGGGGATTGTTGATGTATGCAAGCGTATGTCATAAGTACAGAAATTCTTAGTACACAGACAGAATATACGGGTTACCTACAGCAAGATAGTTGACCGATATGAGAGGACACCGAGAAAACGCAACGCGGCCTCCCCCTCTTAATAAGTACCATGTTTGGGCACCTTGTGTCGTCATCGTTGCTCAGCACGAAGTCGAACGCCCTCAGATCTGGCGTTCTGGAGGGGAGGCGTCATTGATGGAGTTGATGGAGGCAAGTGCAATGGAAATCGAGAGGCGCTTGTCCATTGTTAGAAGTGGGCGTACTATACAGAAGTATATAAATGACCTGAGAAATTTGAGTGACGTCATACACGCGAGGAACACGTGTGTTGAACTCAAAAGGCTACAACCGCTAAGTACAACCTCGTGCCTTCCGAGATCGCGAAGCGTGTAAAGATGACAGACGTGCCTGAGAACGACCCCGCAGACGATTTGTTCGTCAATCATAGCATCCCGGACCTAAGGGGTTTGGAGAAGAAAACTAGGTATGCGGACCCTGAGTTTGAATGACAGACCCGTCTGATTGTCGAAATGCTTAACCCTCTTGGCTCCACCCATGCAGAGCCGACATCGAGAGTAAACGCCAGGAGCTCCGGTTAATGGTGGGGTACGTAAAACTCAGCGCAACGTGCACTGACATCTAGATTGCCATCCTTCTCAGTGTTCTTGTTACCACAATTACATTGACTTTTCGGACGTGAATCATATAGTGAGCGGTATCGCGACCTGATATCGGCAGCGGACGCGATTGTGTCGATGCGCGAGAACGCGCTCTCCGTGCAGGCCATGCTCGACAAGATGCAGGACTTGTGTAATGTCAACTCTATCAAGCGGAAGGCGGCCGTCAGGCTGCCAGGGAGGAACAAGGACCCCACGGCTGGTAAGATTCTTTCATACGTCTCATTCTCCGGACCAGGTATCAAATGGATGGATGCCAAGAGCTGAGACTCCCTTCCTTTTCGAAATAGAGCAGAAGAAGCGCTATCTGTACACCGCCGCGGCTCAGATCAAGCTGCTCGTAGACGTACCAGAACAGGTCTGTCTAGTGCCTCTTTTGTCTTTTCAGCTGCCCGTCGTTTGCCGCTAACATCGATTGATTGAATCGTTTTCATCCGTACTCTCAGGTCTGGCACGCGCTTGAGCAGGATCATTATCTGACTGCTGCGCGCCTGTACCTGATCGCCAAAGTGGTGTACAAGAACTTACAGGCTGAGCAAGAGGATGTGCCGTTTACAGTTGGAGTGAGTTTTGTGATTGGAGAGATGTGAGAACGAATGGGCAAAAATACCAAGTAACTAGAGTAAAGTCTTTCCAACTAATTTGGTTTACATTGTGAAAATGGTAAACAGACGACATTTCCCGTCGTGCAGCGCCAGTGGGACGCTGTCAGCCATTTCAAAACGCAGATCGTGCAGAAGGGCGTCCAATACTTGAAGGTCGTGGATCAATCAGAGCAGGTGAGGGCTTGGTAATTATATCTAATATTATCAGGAAGCACGTCAATGCGAACGATCTGGCCATCTAATTATATATGTACATACTGTGGTCCATTAGAACGTGGCCGAGACACTCTGCACACTCATGCTCCTGGACGACGCCACAATCAAGGACACCTTCCGACGACTGCTCGACATGCGGATCATCGCGTTGACCGAACTCTTCACCGCTCCTCTCGTGAGCGGCGGTGACCAGCAAGTTATGACCCATAAGCTCGCTGAGCGTCTGCGCGAGATTGTTGAAGTTATCCGGCGCACGCTACACCACGTACATGCCGTATACATCCGCCCGGCTGAACCTTCCCGCTCGTCCGAGGACCCATCCGAGAACGGCGAGGCTACAACTTCCAAGAGCCTACTCGAAGTCTATCTCGACCGGCTCCAACGTGGGTTCACTATCGCCGATGATAACGTCGATCCTGCGAGCGCCCCTCCCACCCCGGTCGCGACCTCGGCCTCCAACTCTTTCCTCCTCGGCGCCATTGTGCCCCCAACTCCCACTACGGCAACACGACATTCGTCCATCTCGCGGCTCTATGCCCCGACGACTAACATACACCTCCTCGTGCGCTACCTTCCTGAGTCCGTGCAAACCTTCACACCCTTCCTGCAGCTGCACGGCCCTCGCGCCGTTTTCACCCGTGACGACGTACGCAAGGGGGCGCGGAATTGGGTCGAGCAGGCGGCGGAGGTTGTGTCGGAGCGGCTGGACGCGTTGCTTGGGAACGTCCTGAGCGCCGCGCAGCTGGTGCAGGTTCGGGCCGCGGTGTGGGAGGCCGTGATACTGGACGAGACGGACGGTAGAGTCGCGCCGCATGACAGGGCGAAGGTGGGTGCTGCGAGGGAGAGAAGAGCGAGCATTCATCCGGCCACGCTGAAGCTACTGAGTGCGGAGCAGGGAAACGAAGAAACGTGGGCACAGGTGAGATACAATGTATTGTTTCTGATGGGCGGTCGTTTCTTAACGTCCCCACGTTCGTTGCTACAATCTGTTGTGCTCAAATTGTATCTTGTATGCTCACGCCTCGAAACCCTCCCTCGTATCATATCCATCAGGTCTGTTCTTCTCTCCTCGGCCAATCCCTCTCAATTTGGACCACCTACCTCCGCGCAGGCTTCACCCACCGTTTTCAGTGTGTGATGCGTGAACACCTTGACCATGTCGTGCGACAGCCGCAAGAGCTACTTCGTCGCAAGGTGGACTCGCTGGGCAGCCAACCAACCTCCTCTACTGTGGAGGAAGACTGTCATCTGGGTGACTTCGTGTGGTCTCCCGTCCAGACCGCAGCGGCCTCCGCGGCGGGCACGACGCCCGCGCTGTTCGACACGCGCGAATTCAAGGAGCGCGTGCGCCGGTCCGTGGCCGTCGAGACCGGGCCTGTGCACCAGGCCCTGACAGGCTTTGACGAGGTGATGCGGAGGGTTAGAGATGATCAGTGGGCCGTGCTGGGGAAGGGAAGTGGGTGGTGGGGAGGGAGGGAGGATTGGGATGAAGGGCGCGGTGAGGCCGAGGAGGATCTGTTCGGCGTACAGAGGTGAGTTGTGGCGTGTGAAGGGTTATGGTTATGGAAAGCTTTGAAAGTCGGGGGAATGTGAGGACGCAGAACGGTTATATAATATGTGCCCTTGTTTACTGACGTTTGTGTTTGCTTTTCGATTGGGCTTCTAGCGATACGCAACAATTGCGTGCGACTTTCAAGGATGAGTGTTCTCGTGCCGTGACTCGATATTGCGAGGAGTTGGCGGCGTTGCTACAATCACCAACCGTCAGCGAGGTTGATTCAAGTGGGTATTTTGATGGCACGGACGAGGGGTTATTGTCAGATCCCTGTGTTCTTGCTATTGACTCAATTTGCCCCGATATTATTCTCTTTGCAGCCATTCTCCTGGATCGATTTCTCCTTGTCGGTCGTATCGCGCGAGCAATCGCCAACGACTCTGCCGAACTACCCAGGCTGTTTGAGAACTTCACGGCCGCTAACAATAACATGAAGGACGCGACCTCAACTTTGGCGTCGAGTCGGCCGCAGGGGTATACGTATTCCAGCCTAGCTTATAAGCAGGAACTCGGTTAGCAATTTTCCCCCTTTTTACTTTTATTATAAGGCGAGATTGGATGGAGTCGTGCTATCTATATTGTGTAAGCACTGTCGATACGATATAACCGAGATACGTGTTTCCCCAACCTTCACAGATCCACGTTTGATCCAGGCACGGCACACTTTACTTGACCTTTACACCAACTTCCATACCGCGTGGATCGACGCTCTAGCTATGCGCACAAATTCCAGTATCCGCGAAATGTTATACGGGTCGCGATGGGATGATGCGGCTGCGCAGTTACTTGTTTGGGAAGGTCGGTTCCCAAGGGCGTTCAGAATAATTTAAATTGAAGAATTTCTTGTAGTATTTGCGTAGAATCCTGTGATGGTGCTCAAGACAACCGACATCACTTCTCTCCCCCATCTCCTCTCTTTCCCGAAATTTGTTGGCATCGCACGCAACAGCCGTCACGGCCTTCGACGCGTCGGGCAAAACTGAGGACTCTGCCGCGGACCGGATCCGTCTCCCCGCGCACGTGTCCACCGTGATTATCACGGTTCTGTTCGGCGTCTGCGAAGAGCTACATCGCGTTGGGTGCGCGACGTTGGATCATGTGTGTAGAGTAGGATCCAGGGCTTAAATGATTGCATCTACTTGCTTTTATATGAAGTATAAGGATTATGATACTGACGGAGTCTGCATGCGTAGGTCATCCTCCGCCGCCTTCTTCGCTCCCTCTCTGCCAGCATCCTTGCGATCTACCGTGACTTTTTAGCCGAGACCGCCAACACGGAGAGCGATAACCATGATGTTCGACTGATTTCCGAGAAGGGTGCACTGCAGTTACTATTTGACGTACGATTCTTGCGACGTGTCTTTGAAGGGGCGTGGAAGGAACCGAGCAAGGAGATTGGTGTCGAGGAGAGGACCAGAGAAAGCAAGGATGTTGGCGGAGATTTGAAGAAGTTAGCAGATGAGCTTATTGGGGTGATCAAGGCGAAGGTTGGTTTCCGGTTTGTCTAACCATCAGGATCGGCAATCCGAATTTTTATGGTGATTTCGAAACTCTACGTGTACTGACATCTTATGTTCCTGACTTCTCGTCTCTCCAAGATTGATCCAATTGACCTGGCAGTTTTCGAGCCGCATCTGGAAGTGAACGTGGAACGACACTACGTGCGCAATTCGATACTACTTGGTCTGCTGTTGCAATTGAATCCCCGACCTGCGGAAACGTGAGTAGCATCATGCTCTTTCGTTAGGCTACATTGATCACTCAACTCTAACCATCCATCCATCATAACCATAACAGGAGGCGCAAAGCACTCGCGATCCAAGAGTTCTTCAATACGTTGCCCATGGCTCCGCAAGCGCCGAGGTTCACACTACTGCCGATCGGACATAAATCTGGGGGACGGTTGATTTCATAGAAGGGGTTTGGTTCGAAAATAAAAATACAATATGTAGATATATGCAAAATACAATAATTAGATCATGTGGCCGCAGTGCATTTGCGGGCTGCACCCGAAATAAATATCTCGTCAGAGCCTGGCTGACATCACAGCTTCGCCACAGAAAGACCAGCTACAGAAAGACCAGTCCACAAAGCTGGGGGACGGCACCCTCCTTCCACACACCGCCATGCTACGCCGCGAGCCCACGCGCATCAACCTCCGCCCCACGGATATCGCCGAGTTCAACCGTCTGCGTGCCGAGTACGTCGCTAGCCTGCAGCAGAAGGGAGGACAGAGCGCCGGAGCCGCCTCCAGAGGGGCCGAGGGGTCGTCGTCGTCGTCGTCGTCGTCGTCATCGTCGTCGTCGTCGTCGTCGTCGTTGTCGTCGTCGCGCAACGTCACGCGGCTCTGGCCGCACGAGCAGGCGATGGCGGAGAGGTGGGACAGATGCAGGGAGGAGAGGAACAGGGCCAAGGGGGAGGAGGCCGAGTAATCCGATTTGCGGTGGAGCTCTTGCATGCAGTCGTTGCCTGATGGCGATAGGCCTACGCGGATGATGCATCGTTGCGGCAAAGACTTTAGTGGCATACGTTGCACGTACGGAATGCGATCTAGTTGTGACAGTAATAACCTCCAGTGTTTCGCAAGCAATACACAAGTCGCTGTGCATATTTTTCTGTAGCAATTTTTCTTCCCTCGTATATATTGTCCATTGTGTATTCTCTAGACCATACATGTAAAATGATCCGGAAAGGCCATGGTGCAATGGTACGATGGTACAACGGGCAATAGAATATAAAGATTGACGTTATCTTTCCTTTTTGAGCTCAATTGCACATACTATTTACAACACTGATTTAATATCCCTGTTCTTTGCAAGTATGCAATACTTCGATCCGCAGACACCATTAGTACCGCTCATACCGGGCTCGAGCTACTTTCCTTTTCCTCCTTTTTCTCCTTTTTCTACGCTCTTCTCGACGACAATGTATTCCCTGAACCCTGTTTTGAGTACACCATTCGGCGCGATGCCGCTAGAGGACGCGGATGAGGACGATTCATCGACGATTGGCGACTTGGTGACGGTGGCTGGGGGAGGGTAAAGAATGTTCTCATAGAAATTTTCGACTGTGAAGGTCTCATGTTCGCAAATAATCTTGAGATGCGTATTCGTAGAGAGTTTCTTTATACGAGTGCGTTGGAGGTTCGGCCTGTTCTTCTGGGCGTAGATAGTTACGTCGTCAACGAGGCCCTCCTTGATGCGGTGGAGGAACACATTTGCAAGCTTGACGAAGCCGTTGATGGTGACGTTGGGGCAGTCGGAGATCGCAAAAATAATGATCCGTTTGGGGAGGAGGGATTTGGCCTCTGGTACCTCCCCGTCCCCCTCCTTCTTGTTCTCCTTACCCTTTTTGTTCTTCTTGCCCCCCTTGCCCTTCTTGTTCTCCTTGCTCCCATTGGTCCCCCTGTTCTCCTTGTCCTCACTGTTCTCCTGGTTTTCCTTGTTCTCCAGGTTTTCCTTGTTCTCCATATTGGTTGTGGTGCCGCGCTTGCTCGCTACGAGCATGTTGATGGCCTCGTCGTTAAACGAAGAACGGGAAACGTTCACGTAGCGGAGATTGCCGCAGTCCATGATCACGTCGGCAAGGACGTTGCCTGCGATCTGCCTGCAGCCGGCCAGGACGAGGCACTCGAGGGAGTTGAGGTTGCCATAGCATTTGAGGATCGCGGGGTTCGAAATGCGGAAACAGTTATTGAACTCGAGGATCTTGAGGTTCTGTATGTGCTCGCCGATGGAGCGGAGGGTACCGTCGGCGACGCGGTCACGGAAGGGTGGGTTGATCTGTTTACGTACTATGCGGAGGACCTTGAGATTGCGAAGAATTTTGAAAAGCTCTGTGTGCTGATGTTCGTCGATGCCCTGAACGTCGATGAGCTCGAGATGGGTCAGGTTGGGCCAGCGCCGGGCGGCGTGGATGAAGGATCTGCCAAAGAGGCGTTTGCGATGGTGCAGCACGATCTTCTTGAGGTCCTGCATGTGAAGGGACATGGAATTGATGACGGCATCGTTTACCCAATTTGGGGGGCACTTTCCGGCAAAGAAGGTCTCGACGTTGGGACAGGCTGCAACAAGACTGCAGAGGTCTGTCTCCGTGTTGAAGGGGCCAGACAATCCCCACAGGGTAAGTGTGCGCGCGTAGTTGCCGAGGAGAGGGTCCTTCTTGACCTTGTCCAAATACATCCCTATTCTATCGTATTTGATGAACTTAACGTGCTTGTATAGTAATTTTATGGCCGGTTGACTCCAGCTCTTCTCGACGAAGGCAAACTTGAGCATGTTCTTGGCGTAGTCCTTGTCGACAGGGATGTGATCGAGCACCAGACCGGCGACCTCCACGGGAAAGTGGCACGGTTTTGCTAAGAGCTCGTCATGGTCGTGGACCGTCTTATTCTTCTTGGAGCGGCGCTTCTTGTGACTTTTTCGCATTTTGTTTGTTTGTTTGTTTGTTTTTGGGAAGGACGGAGGAAGAGGAGTGACGCGCCTCTCGGTTGATGATCTACGTGTTCGTGACGTCACCACGTGTTCGTGATGTCACCCCCAACCGATGATATGGCTTGCCATACTCTCACGTGCCCCTTACAAACCCCTCTCTCTCTCTCTCTCTCTCTTCCCTTTTCCTCTTTCCCTCTTTCCCTCTTTCCCTCTTCCCCCCCCCCCAAAAAAAACAACCCATGCAGGACACCCAACAACGTCGTCTGCCCATCTTCGACGCCAACAACTCCCCGCAAAACATATCCGTCTACGCCTTCCTTCTCGGGTCCGCGTTCGGCGCCAGCCTCACCCATGCCTTCTACGACAGAGCAACCCCACAACTCTCCATTTTTCTGGCCGCACTAGCTATATTCCATGTGCTGGAGTATATCGCAACCGCCCTGTTCAACCCACAAAAATTGACCCTTGGCTGTGGGTTTTCCGTGTGATTCTCTTTCATCTTTTCAACGTTCACTTCCATCTCGTAACTTTGCAATGTCCTGATACTCCCATTTCCACGGATTTCAGCATACCTGATCAATCACAGCGACGGCTACAACGCCGCTCACGCTGCCGCATTGATAGAATTCATCACAGAGCGATACTTCTTCCCGGAATGGAAAACCTTCGGAATCATAAACTTCATCGGTAATTACAACTCGATCGACATTTGTTCATTTACGACGTCATCTTACAAACCGCTGACCAACGCATTGCTCTCACCACGCACATTCACAGGCTTCTCCATTGTCGTCATTGGCCAGTCCGCTCGCACCCTCGCCATGTTTCATGCCAAAACCAACTTCTCCCACTACATCGTTCAGCGCAAGGAGCATGACCACTTTCTCGTCACGACCGGCATCTATAGGTAAAATTTGATTCTGGGCTATTTTCCCGAAGAATCTCCTCCGTTACCTATCACCCCACACTCAACCGCCTCGAACCCGCACGCAGCATCATGCGCCACCCCTCCTATTTCGGCTTCTATTGGTGGGCGCTTGGCTCCCAGGTCATGTTGCTTAATCCAATATGCTTTATTGGTTTCCTGCGCGCCCTACACCGCTTCTTCACAAATCGTATCAGGTACGAGGAATCAACCCTCATCCGTTTTTTCGGCGCCGAGTACGAGGCGTACAAGCAAAGGACAAGGACGTTCATCCCGTTCATCCCGTAGAGGGGTTCTGGCTCGGTTGGGCCGTGAAAGAAGGATAATGTTGAGGTCGGCGCTTACATGATAGAGAGTCGAGAAGGGGGATGTTATTGATACATAAGGTGTGAGAATTGGACTCTCATTGTGGATGGAGCCCTCGCGCTGATTGATTTAGGCGGCGTGTTTTGGGATGAAAGCATGGTATTCCTCGCTGTTTAGAGCAGCGTGTATTCAATGGCATCAAACTTGTAATTGTACTCACGTAATCTTCATATTTATCCTTTGATATCGTTTGTGGCTTCTCGAGCATACAGTATAGTATTTTGGGTCTGCTGGACGTGCGGGTCGCGGCTCGAATGGCATGGGCCGCGGTGATCTGCACAAACGGGCAATGATCTGGTAGGCTGAACCTAAAGCCATGGGTGGGCGTGTGTGGGATGGGCGTGTGTGGGATGGGCGTTGTTACTCGTACCGAGGGAATCGGCGTCCGTCAAGTCAGACCTGGTCTGTGTCAGGGATTCTTCCCGAAAGTCGACCACATTCTCGCAAACCCTTGTCGGCGGATATCTTATCAGAAACTTACTCGTCCGTTCATACGCAACAACTCCACTGTCTCCCACTGGGATCAAAACTTCCCTTGTGTTGGCTTGTTTGGAAGTTGACGCTTCTGTATCGACGGTACTGCCGCACATATCACTACGTTTCGTCGCGATGGTGCACGAGCTTTACTTGAGTACGGCGTAGGACCTAATAAGAAATAATAATATATAAAAAAGAGGTTTGGTGTCACATCATGATTAATAAAGCAAGTCATTGGAGGGGGCGCATTCCATGACCGCAAAGCATAGGCTTCACTATCAATGTCAATTTCTCTTTTTATCCATGGTCGATGCGCCCACCAGTCCACCGGTGAACATCCACACAACTCCCACGCCAATATCCATTTTAGTCGCATGACGGACGGTGTAGTGTCACAGAAACCATGAAATAAAAAAAAAAGCATACGCACGTCAACAGGATGGTCTAAGGCCAATGGTATACAGTTCGGTGAATCTATAACCCACACCACGTGACTAAATAGTGTGACTGCCGCCAAATCCTGGGTCATCAAAATAGTCATGTGCTTGTCAATGATTGGGTAAAATAATATTTACATCACTAAAAATCAATTTTTGACCTAATGATGATGTACACTATTATATAAGAAGTGTGACTGGCGCCAAATTTTGGCTCAACATAATAATTTAAACTTGTAGGGAGACAAAAAAATTAATTAAAGATTCTAACTCTGCCAAGTTGTAATAAATCAAGCAGAAAATAATTCTAGCCTTATTTTTTTAATATATTTTTTTCTTGTTACATTCTATGCCTTCAAAGGTTACCGAAATTTATTGAGGTTTATAGATTCGCCGGACTGTAGTTGGATTTTTTCGATCTGTTGCATGGGTGACTGCCAATTTGTCAAAACACGCCTGCTTGTTTGTTTGGCTGGCTATCGCCTAAACCGAATATACTTTCGCACGGAAGAGTACCAAAATGTCGGAACCACACCCCTTGTGATGCGCGGAGTGTTTTGGTGGCTTGATGATTATACGCGGGTGCTTGACGTGGGTTGTGAAATCAAATCGACTCCAATAAATCACCTCATCGGGAATCCAATGTTACCCAAGCAGATGAAAAGGATGTGGACACTTCCTATGCTTTCGAATAACAATAATAAAAACAAAGCGAGGCATGATGGGCCCCAGGCCTAGCTAGCACAAAACCTCAGGCCAAACTGGGACACATCCAATTATTGTGGTTGCCGTTTGTGTATTGTCGATCCATGTTATTTGTTCATTCCAAATCTTCGACCTTTTAAGCTTCAAAGACAACTGATTCGTTGCCTTGTTTACGGTTATCACCGCGTTCAAAATTTCCGAATCTCCAAACAAGGTTGAGTCATTACCCACATGGCTTCAAAATTAATACAAGTACTCAAATCAATCAACGGGCTGTGCCGTTTCTGGGTGGCCCAATCCAAATGATGGCGTCTGCCATACGCAAGCATAGTCTTTGATGGTAGAGTAATATTCCGCGATAACGAGCAGACTTTTACTGTACATAGTTGTGCCTTGCTAATATCAAGGCGTCCAAGGTATTGGTGTGCATCGAACAAAATATGGTGTGCCAATAATCAGAATCTGCCAAACCTGTGAACGAGCATCGGAACAAGCATGAAGCTGTCATTTTTCGGAGTCCAAAGAAGAAAAAGGAAAAAAATATGAGCCTAGGCCACTTTCTATGATATACTTACCGAACGACCAGAAAACCCCCATCGGATCAACCAGTTTCAGCGGGTTTACCTTGGGTGGTACGAGATGATTGCAAAGAGCGCGTGCATTTGACACAGATCTGTGGTCCATAAAACGTTCCAGTGAAAAAAAATTAAGCACCTCAGCCCTTCAAACAAAGCCCTTCCACAAAAATGAAAGCCCGCCTCGTCATCTTCTTGATCGTCCTCCTCGCGTGCCTCTTTTCCTTCGTCGACGCTCGCCCTCTCAAGGCTAACGCGAAGAAGGGCAAAGTGAAGAACAACTCCAAACCAAAATCCGGCGGCTGCAACCCGGGGGGACCTTTTAAAAAGGTGATCGCCACACCATGTGGCGCTTTCTTGAACACTACTGACAAGTACGCGTGCGGTGTTCACGTCAGTAGCACCGATATGGCCGCCGCCATAGCCACCCCCCAATGGGTCGGTATCGGCGCTTACAGCGTAAGCTGCGTCTGCTTCAAGAAGATAAAAGTGACCAATATCGCTAACGGCAAGAGCGTCGTCATCGCCATCTTGGATCACAAATTGGTGGAAGATAAGGGCGGGTTGGATCTGACGACTAAGGCGTGGAACGAATTGTACACTCCGGATGATGTCCACCGGGGGAACTTGTACGCGAATTGGGATTGGGTTTAATAATAGTGTGGTTTGATTTTTATTTATTGAGATAGCAACTACAAATGTATACCCATCAAACTGATCATACCCATTTACAATAAGACAGGTCTGGTACCCGTGCTTTCCGTCACAATTTCTCTCCAATATAATTTGAATTGCGGGAGACAATCGACAATGCGTCATTAAATTGATTGTTGGAATTTCGACCCGAAGACTCGAGAGCTCACCTGTGTTGTTTCGACCATAATACGCGTTTAGATGTCAGATTATTGATTCAATTCATGGTCTATGATGTTTGTGATCGTTTGCTTCCAACTCTTGAATTGCGTATTCCCCCTTCTCCTTTCATCGGTGCTGATATCTCCATATCTGTGTTCAATTCAAAACATATAATTACCTGGAACGTATTGGCGATTCTAGTTTGGGGTTTAGATAAAATGTTCCCTTTTTTTTTTTTTTTCACATTTAATAAGACGAAATTCTACAGACAAAGATAGTGCCATATTGCCAAGTTGAAGGACTCAGTCGGCCTTTGTATTTAATTATCTCGCGGTTTTCCGTTTGTTTGTTCCTGGTGTCAATATACTATATTATTTTGTGGTGTTCTACTCAGGGATGTACATGCCGAAACCAACCAAATACTTACAGCCTTGAGACACCGAATCTTTAGTTATCATGGCAATCCACCAAGTTACCAAAATTCAACGCAAGTTACCACAAACTTTAAAATGGTGACTCAAAGAGATGAGCCGATTTGCCACCAGAACTAGCGCTTGATGACTTCGAGCGTCAGAACACTTCGAACGTAGTCGGATCCAGCGGGCTATAACGAGCACGATCGTATCACGCAGACTAAAAAATCTGGAGTCAGCGAACTTCGAGCCATGTCAGTCTGCGAGGCCAATAACCACTCGTGCGCGGAAGGCACGATCGATACGCCTATCATATAGGGTTTTCAGCTAGCTAGAACACTTCTGTTACTTCTAACACCAAGTATCTTACTTTAGCTAGTTATATAAACTAGTATCTTAGCATCAGTACTTCTAAACAAATTGGGGTTGATTTGAATCAAATCAAATTAAGGTCAATTTGAATTAAATTAAAGTTTAATTCAATTTGAAATCAAGAGTCAAACTTTGAAATATAATAACTTAATCAAAATATATCCATATTTGATGATGTTTATTGTACTGAATTTATCTAGATAAAGTGAATCTAACAAGCTAAAATTCATCAAAATAAAGATATATTTTTATTAAGTTATTGAATTTTGAAAATTTAGATTCCAATTAAAATATTAATTAAATTGAATTGAAATTAAATCAAAATTGAATCACAATTTAAATTAATTTAAATTAAATTGAATTGAGACTAAATTTAATTCAATTTGATTTGATCTATATACTATTCAGTACTTTTTTAGAGAGAGGGGAGGGGGTTTAATTTAATTTTTAAGATTCTTTTGAATTCTTTTTAGATTTTATATAAATATCTCTTTAAGCTACTTAGTACTCTGATTAAATCAAATTAAATTAATTTAAATCTAAATTTTTTAAGAAGTTTAGTGAATAAAAAGTAGACATATATTTCTTATATTTTAAATAATATTACTATTACTAATTTACAATTTAATTTATATAAAATTTAAATTTAAAACTTTTATATAATATTATTTGAGAAATATCTGAAAAATATTCTTATAAAGAATCTATATATATTCTATATATACTCAGTATAGAGCTTTATACAAAATGTGTACAGAAAATATTGGATATAAGATCCAGTATCATATTTAGTACTGACTTAAATATAGTGTAAAATTTAGTATAGATTTTGCAAAGAATTATTTTATGTTAAATTAGTATTAGATAATTATATATATTATATATATAAGATAATACTATATATAATTAGTATAAAGTTTTGCAAATAATTTATATAAAGTGATTTTTTCAGATTTAGTACAGATTTTATATAGATTTGCTAAAGATATTAAGACTGTAGTTTTTAAAGCCCAAGAACTATATACTTACTAAATGAGAAATCCACTATAGAAAGTCTTAGCTACTATTGAAATAGTATTCTATTTAGAACAATATAACTGCCAAGTCATACAAAAGTGACAATTTAAGACTGACTATTATTCATATAACTACTGAGTTATACAAGAGTGATAATTTAAAGACTGACTATTATTTATATAACTGCCAAGTCACATAAAATAGATCTAGCATTATCAAATTTATTTCCAAAATTACCAATTGTTAAAAGGTCTTATAAGAATTATTCTATTAATAAAGAAACATTATACTAATATTTTAAAAATAACTGAGAACTTTAGTCAATATAGTGACTATATATTAAAAGAATAATGTGAAGAACTATAGATACTATATAACTAAATTAAATATATCTTGATAAAGAAATAATTATTACCCTTTCTCTCTGCTTCAAAATTAGAAATAATATAGACTATATCTTCTATATACTATAGTAGAATTAAATAAAAAAGATCAGGATTATGGAACTTGAATTAAGAAGATACTATTGAATGAATTTATAATAAACAAATCAATACTAGTAAACAAGTACTAAAGAATTATTGCAAAAATTTAAAAGTATGAGAATTTTAGTATAATTATATATATAGATAGCTTTTTCTTCACAATTAGCATTCAGATCAGTTGATGAGACAAGAACTATAATATCAGAAAAGTATAATATACTATAGAAATTAACTGCTATATAAATTTGCTCATCACCTATAGTAGAACTACCATTATAAACTATTACTAATTTTAACTTTATAGTAATATTATCTTACTGTTTACTATACTCTATAAATAATCTTAATAGTTTCTTAACCACAAGAGTCTATTCAATATATATAGTAGAATTAAGACTAGTTAATTATATAAATATTAATACTGTTAGTGGATATATAAAGAAGGAAAAGATATATTAATAATATACTTAATAATTGTATAGAAGAAGAAATATTAAGTATATAATAATATTATATTAGAGTTTTTTTATAAATAGTATTAGTAACTTATATAAGAATATCACTCTTATTATTAGTGTAATATTATAGTAAAGCCTTTATAGCAATCTTATAAAAAGACTCCTAAGTATCTGATATAAAATTATCTAGAATACTAAAGTTCTGAATAGTAGATATAAGATCAATAAGTCACTGATGAAGCTTTAGAAGCTAAAGTTCAGATATACTTATATTATAAAATAGAGCTATAAATTTCAATCTTTCTCTTATATAATTCAGGTTATATAAACTTCTAACAATATTTTCAATATCATTTCTGAAAAAAAGATAATAATAACATAGCAACTAATGAGCAATCTGAGAAGTGTGCAGGGCAGAGTAGTCCTAGTACATTTGACTAGTAGTATGTAAGAAAGAGTTATAGCTTGGAAGAGAGCCTGTTGGGTACTCTCTCTGATAAATGAGAAGGTAGAAGAGATGGAACCAGTAGACAGAGGTCTGGGAGAATGAGTTTTGCTAATAAGGTTAAGACTAGTACTCCAAATGGATGAAGTTGATCCAGATGAGATTCAATTTAGATTCATTATATGATGAATTCAAATCAACTCAGATTGGTCTCATGATCTGATCTGGATTGATCCAGATTGATCCATCTAGATTAATCTATCTAGATTGATCTATCCAGATTGATCTGGATTGAAATCTTTGGTGACATTACTCTTTCTTTTGTTTATTTTTGCTCTTATTTTTTTTTCCTACTATACTTTGATAACATCACTCTTTCTTTTATTCTCTCTCTTCTTTTTTTCTTTCTTTTTTCTTTTTTTTTATTCTTTTTTCTTTCCTACCACATCATGAACAAATAAAACAGCAGTTCTTAATCATATGTTGATCCAGTCTACTCATTTTTTACCCTGCAATGATCATTAAAAGAGAGAGTATTTAAGGTGGAAATATACTCTCTGCTGACAATATTAGATTCTTTCTCATATAGGTAGCATACAAGCTGCTTATCAAGAGCCAAAGGGGCAACAGTGGTGGCAATGGCAATGGTAATGGTAGTGGTGATGGTGGGAATGAGAGAGAATTCCAGCAACAACTCATAGTGGCCCTTCAGACCTCAGAATTTACAGACCTCACAGCTATATATGCAGCAGTCTTTTTGGAGCAGCTGATAGTAGATATAGATTGCTCACTCTGCTGCTACTTGTTTACTTATGTTTATTTAAATTTCCCCAGTATGACTCAATTCACCTCATGCTTTTCTTAGAGTCCACAGCTCTATGGTGAGATCTGCTAACTTTATTTACAATATCTAGTCAAGATAAAGAAAGGCTGGTGGACATTGTGGGGCATATCTTTGGTGACTAAGCTGTTGAGTCAATGCATTATGTGGCAGAGGTCTCAAAAGGAACAGAAGTAAGCCTTCATAAGTAATCTTATACAACTCATACAACTCATACAACTTGTCAGCATATAACTTATTGGTATACAACTTACTCACTTACTCACTCATGCTCTTTTTCTAAAATACCCATCTCTATGTTTTATTTAACTTCATTTTTTATATAGTCTCTCTCTAAAAAACACTCACACCTACATGCAACCCATCTATATACAACCTGTCCACATGCAACCTACCTGCATGCAACCTATCTGTATGTAACTCATCTGCATGCAATCTATCCACATACAACCTGTCTGCATACTTATCTTGACCCCTCAGATCAGGGCTCAGTTTTATTAAAAAGAAGAGTTCAAAGTTACCTGAGTTCAACTATATCTAGTATCTGATCAAATAGTGAAATTCAAGGGCAAGATATTCAGCATAAGTAGTACCAGCATCATCACTAAGGCTTGGAGGTCTATATTCAAATTAGAGCTAATTATTCTTGACCAAGAGATCCATTGGCCAGTAGGAGTAACCAATAACAAAGAGAACTATATCATTATTAACAAATGTAGAGAGGTGGTTGCAATAGTGATAAGGAATATCTATAGTAATAAGCTTCACTATTATATCAACAAGGTTTGCGAGAATTGTATCAAATATCAGATGGCAGGAAAGAGGGGGCAAAAAAAACAAGGGTGGGGGGTTTGGATGAGAATTGGATATACTGTAATACTAGTGAAGAGTGGGTTCCAGAGTTTCAAAATTTCCCACACTTGTCTCTCTTTTTTTTACTCCTCTTCAGATAATCACACTCTTTGCTGACATACTCTTTTTGACATAATTCCAGGGATACACAATATTCTGTACCCCTACCAGAACTTTAGAAGTACTATCAAAGAGCAAACTACATGTGAGCATGACATAGCCTGTGCAGTGATGGTGACTATAATCTGGAGTTCTTTGAGCAGATTGGTAGAACATATGGTAGGCCAGCTTAGTGGTGATCTCAGCATGGCTATACATACATTCTTGGTACAATTTAGCATGCTATATGAGGTGAGGAGCTCTGCTTTTTTTGGATGCTATAGTCTAGGGGGTTTCTGCCCCCCTATATGCAAAAAGAGCTGACTAGATGCCATCTGTCTGGCAGATTTCCAAGCTGGGGCTCCTGGGGCTGGACCAAGGGCAGATATCTATCAGCACAGCCTAGCAGTATAAGGTTCTAGGCCAAGGATTCACCCAACTATATACTTATGTCATATTAGGATATATTAGGTGTAATGTTTCTCTGCCCACACACATAGATAACAATATCACCCTAGTAATGTTCTATATCTCAGAAAGGAAGGACCCAATCTGGGAGAATAGTGGCAAAGTCTGGTACAACCTCACCTATGGTTTTGGGGTCCCATTTGTGGCCAATAGAGTTATCCTATTTCAACCACATAACTATCACAGCACTGTCACCTTCAAGGAGAGCTCAGGTATAATAGTCGTTGCACTTACAATAGATGATAGGCTCATCAAGGCCTGGGACCAGTGGGTGGAGCAGTTTTTGTAAGGGTTAGGCAATCTTTCATAAGGGTTAGGCAATCTTTCATGAGGGTTAGGCAATCTTTCATGAGAGTTAGGCAATCTTTTGTGAGAGTTTGGCAGTCATTTTGTATGAGTTGGGCTGGCAGCTGAGCACCTCTTCTGTAGTATTAGTTTAGCTATTATACCAGGCCCTACTGGCCCCTTGGCCCTACTCTTGCAGTACCACCAGTACAGTGCTGTAGCATAGGGCCAGGGTGTCCATGAGATCCAAACCAGTGACAGGGCCTGAATCTGGAGTGGACTTCGACTGCCAGAAGCACTCTCTGACCACTGGAAACATCCTCCAACCACCAGAAGTACCCTCCGACCACCAGAAGTACCCTCTAACTGCTAGAAATGTCCTCCAACCACCAGAAGTACCCTCTGATTACCAGAAGCATTCTCCAACTGCCAGAAGTACCCTCCAACGACCAGAAGCACCCTCTGACCCAGACTCAGACTTCTTGGTAGCTTGAGACTGCCCTTATGCTACTGGCAGAGGGCCACAAATTTTATACACTCCCTTTACCAACCCTGCTGACCCCTGGTCCAGACACAGGCTACTGAAGAGAGTTCCATACTACTGGTACCACAAATTTTGCATACTTCCTCTATCTGCTCCACCTATCCCAGATACTTGCAGCTTGGGGCTGCCTCTCACTGCTGGCAGAGGGCTACAAATTTTGTACACTCCCTCTGCCTACCCCCCCCCCTTCACCAACCCCCCCATTCCAGATACTTATAGCTTGGGGCTGCTCTTTGCTGCCAGCAGAGGGTCACAAATTTTGTATGCTCTCTCTACCAACCCTGTACCCACCAACCTACCCACTGACCTAGGCACTAATAGCTTGGAGCTATCTCTTGTGGCTGGCAGAGGGCTGCAAATTTTGTATACTCTCTCCACTACTGTCAACCCTGCCAACCACTACCCCACTTGGGCCACAAACTCTAAACCAAGTCCTCAGGTTTTTTTTTCTTTTATTTTTGAAAGGTATTAAATATTTCACAAGACCAACTAACTTATCCATGAACCCCCAGGACTTGTTGAATTTTAGCAGCCTAAGCTCCACCAAG
Source organism: Jimgerdemannia flammicorona (assembly GCA_003990745.1). Lineage (NCBI taxonomy): Eukaryota > Fungi > Mucoromycota > Endogonomycetes > Endogonales > Endogonaceae > Jimgerdemannia > Jimgerdemannia flammicorona. Next base: position 9,109 of record RBNI01000151.1, on the reverse strand, counting down.
ACTTCAGATATATATATACCTAGATTATCTCAGCATTCAGTATATACCTCTTTAGGGTAATGAGGTCCATCCCATCTGAGAACACCTACTTGATGGAAGTGCTAGAGGCAGGAATCATCAGATAGTCCTGAGCCATACTACATAGGCTGGGAAAGTTGTTTGACACAGCTGCACACCCCAATAGATAGAGCAGTGGTTAGATTAGTAGGTTAAATTGGGCCAACATCTGTCTGATAACCCACCTTCCACCAGTTGAGTACCTCTGTACCCTCCAGCAGGATCATATAGTTACTGATAAGATAAATGGTAAGTTCATCTATTGATAGCAGCTCTTTCACTGATGGCTCTCTCTTCTTTTTTCTATTGAAGTAAATATAGGATAGGAGGGATCTCTCAGTATATTTATCTGGACTTTAGCTGAAACCTTGTGATAGTATATAGTTTTTCCAGTATACTTCAATTATGGTCTGCTTGGTTCTCTCAATGAAGTGCTGCTCTTAGCCCTGATCTTTATGGTATTATAGCTTTAAGCATAAGTCCAGCACTATTCGAAGAAAAGAGAGTGAGTTTTTACAGAGGTTTCTCTGTTTTAGAAGGAGCAATGACCATATGCTGATATATCTATACTGATTGAGTATATGGCAGTATCTGTTTTGGAGTAGTATTTTCTGAGCTTGCTTAGAGCAACCTCCATGGTGTCTCTCTGATCCAGGCTTAACTATAAATCACCACAACTCTCTAGCCTATCCTTGAGCTTATCCTCTAGCCAGTCAATCAGAAGGTTGTATACTGGTATTACAGAGCTTATTGTTGGGGCCATTTGTTTGACTATATCCTTTGTACAATCATCAAAACACTGGCAGTTATATGTGATGAGGTATTGTATTATACAGAGGTAGATAAAATAAGTATAGAGCCAGAGTAATTACCACTTACTTCCAAAACTCTGATAATATTCCTAAGTACATCCCACTCACTTTCACTTAGAGCCTTGCTCCATATTTCCTTATCAGCAGCCACCATTGAATCTATTGGCTTTTTTTGTTTTTTGTTTTTAAAAAAAAAAAAAATCTTCAATATTTAAAATAAGTTACTTCAGCCAACTGAAGAAAAAAAGGACACATACTATAGCAAACTCCAGCATATGCTGGATCATTATAAATGTTAAGTTCCAACATATATAGACATCCAATATAAGCTCTTTTAGGGCTAAACTGATTGCTCTACACTGTATAGTAAATTTGTCTCATTGTTGTGGGGATGATTAGACCAATACAACTAGCTTGTAAAGCTTGAAAATTATACTTAGGGCTCCTCCTCTCTTGGATATTTGTCTACATATATAAGATAGTCCTGAATAGCAAGGTTCAGTATGTGAGTCTGGCATCACATATATCAGCTTTCTGCACTGAAGGTCATGTTTTTCTATTTGAGGCTGGCTGCTAAAACTTGGAAAAATATTAAGTTGTTTGTAGCATTGTTCATCATAATGGCCAAAATCTGTACTTAAAATATTTAGTTGGCAAATTTATATGAAAATAAATAATCAATAAAATCTATTTTATTTTAAAATCTCTCTCAAAATACCAACCTGATAGCAAGCCCCTCTTTTTTACCTTGGTTGTGATCCCAAGCTTCTGGATATAACTAATAAAAGCATCTGTAATATTGTCTCCAGAATGAGGGCCAGCAAGTTTGATGAAGTTAAGGGTGAGAGATTTAAGCTGCCAATTGAGGTCAATCTAATGACCAGTAATGCTCAGAAATGAAATTACATTGGGGAATATCCATGTATCAATTATAAACAAAATTTTGCCTGCTGAATTCTGCTTATTGAATGTAAGGTTATATTAGTGAGCTCTTTATAAATATATATATATAATTCAGCTTACAAAGATCACAATACTGCTCTTATTTTACCTGAAGTATCTGGCAGAGATTGTTGTGCTTCTTTCTATAGGCCTCCAGGACATCTTTACAAATAGTATCAGTACTTGGCAAATATAAGTCATGCTTGAGGAGGCCAAAGATACTATGCAATTGGTCACTCTTAATGGTTGTGAATGGCTAGTCTGTATATACAATCTAGTAAATAAGCCAATTTTGAAATTCTGCTAAAGAGTATGGCTAAATATTTTTGAATTAAATGGAGTTATTGGTATAGAAGTAGTCAGGCAATTGGATAAATGTACCCACTACAGCTTGGATGTCAATTTTATTTGTCTTTATATTCTTTTTGATTTTGTCAGAGTACTTGTCTTTTATGTGTCAATATATATTTGAAGTCATACTATCAAGCATTTTGAACTTCTGACTAGTACAGTTTATGGGGGGCAGATGAAATAGTATTATGTGTGTATCAAACAAAAGTGTCAGTTATATCAATAGGTGCATCTTAATTTTTTATCTACAATAAATACAAATAATATCATCTTCTATCTTAGTATAATGTTACCAGATTTTGGAGCAAGAATTGTATGGAAGGTATAGAACTATTAGGGATGTTTGACTTGAAGCATCATCAGTACTATGAACTGTTGAAGACTGATCTATCAACATGTGTGTTTGCATGTTTGTATATATATATATATGTTTGTGTATGTGTATATTGTATATGTGGATACATTCAGCATATGAGTTATGTGGAGGATTCAGATTGGAGAATTCATTGAAGAATTTAGATAAGGATTCAGATTGAAGAATTCAAATTAGAGGATTTGAATTAGAGGATTCAGATTGAGTGATTTGGATTAAGTAATTTGGATTGAGTGATTTGGATTGAGTAATTTGGATTGAGTGATTTGGATTGAGTGATTTGGATTGAGTAATTCAGATGGGGTGATTTGGATTGAGTAGTTCAGATAGGGTGATTTGGATGAGGCAATTCAGATGGAGTGATTTGAATTAATCTGAGTTGATTCAGATAGTTTTGGATTTGAGATTCAGATCAAACCATCATGTGATAAATCAAATCCAGATTTAATTTGAATTGACTTGTTTAGAGCACTAGTTAAGACAGAGCATCTGGTAACTAGATTGGAAAGTTGACTGTAGAAGAATAAGGAGAAAGAGAGAGCTACAGGACCTAGTAGAGGGGCCTATAGTGGTAGTGGTAGTAGGGCTGAAAGAGTAGAGGCTAGGGAGAGTTGGACCACTGATAGAGAAGAGATTGCTAATCTGAAAAAAAAATTCAAATGTGACAGCTAATAGTGGAGCTAGGTAGGGAGAGGGACTTGAGGTCTAGAGATCTGGTAGATAGTATAATGGAGCTAGTGGCAGCACTATTACTTAAGAAATTGGTATCTGAATTTACCATCACATTGTACTTCTGAGGCTTGATAGTTATGGTGAAAATAGTTCTAGAGCTTCTGACTTAGGAGGTAAAAGAAGTAGCCTTGGTGAAGTTCTTGAAGAGACTGGAAGGAGTAGAGGTGGGCTTTAAGGAGAAAGATTTTATGTTGGGAGCATTAGAGAAAGAAGTGGTAGTAGAAGAGGTAGTGATCTCTATGGCTTGGTACTTATACTGAAACCTCTAAGTAGTATAGTTGGTAGTGGTGAATATATCTACAATAAAGAAGGAGATGGCCAGGAGACTGATTGTTGATATTATCTAGGAGTATGGAGAGGTAGTTAATATTGGATTCTAGGTTTAGAAAGGTATAGAGTTCAGGACTAGGGATGTAAATGTTAGGGTATAACTAGTAGGCAAGAAGAATACAGGAAAAGGAAGAGATTGACCAGTAGTACTTAAGTGGGGACCAGTAGAGTATAAGGTCTCAAGAGTGAAAGAGATACTAGAGGAGGAGAAGGAGGACTTGCTAGAGATGTTGAAGGATCTGGCCAGAGCAGTAAAAAAGAGAAGACTGATCTAAAAGGAGTTTAAGGCTAAGATGGTGATAGAAATTATAAATGGCAAGAGAGTGTGACTGGATTGGATTGCCTGAGAGAGAGTATAAGAGAGATAGCTTTAGAAAACCATTTTCTGTTAGGGGGTAGTCAGGTGGAGAACTTTAGTTTCAAGGATAGAATAGAGTACTTTAGAGGACTGAAAAGGGATCTCTGGCTAGAGACCTGGCAGAGAGTCAGTATTGATAAAGGATAAGACTGGGCTGGTATCTAGACATAGAATAAGATAGTGGCAAGGTGACTCCCACCCAAGTTATGAGTAGTGTGGTGGAGGTTTCTGAGGCAGAATATGATGCTGAACTTCTGGTTAGGGTATTTGGTAGAAGGGGGTACCTTTGATTATAAGGAATGCTATGATGTTAGGCAGGAGGATAGAGTGGTATAGACCCTGGAACACTAGTTGGAGGAGTATGAGAGCTTGGAGTTTTTCTAGAAAAGAATTGAGCAGAGATTGAGAGTGGCTGCCTCTATGCTAGAGAGAGGTGGGCAGTGGGTAGTCTTGTAGTCATGTTTAGTAGGTGGTGTAGAGAATAAGTGATTGATAGTTGGATAGATGATAGCTATGTGAGTTGGACTTGTAGAATACTAGAGGGGTATCTTTGAGGAGGAGGGCCCCAGGTTGGCAGTTGGAATAAGAGAGGCAAGATAGGAGTGGTTGATATTTGAGCTCCTGAATGGGTAGTGGATTGGATAGAGATCTAAGGGGGAAAGCCAGAAGGGATTGGTGAGAAGGATTGTAGAGAAGAGTAGAGAGAGGATTGAGATATCTGATAGAAGAGTACTGTAGGTTAAGAATAGAGGTGAGAGGGTCCTATGTAAGATAGGATAGGGGGGATACTGTGTATTATTATATTATAGATGAGAGAGGTAATAAAGGTACAGTCTAAGTGACTATAAAAAAAAAAAAAAAAAAGAGACAGCTTTAGAAAGAATTGTTAGTGAGTCTGAAAGAGAGGACAGAGGGAGAGAATACTATGGATAGATTTTGATCAAGAGCTACTGCTTGGGTAGGGGAGAAGGAGTAGCTCTGGAGAAGTGGGATAGCTTTAGACAGAGTATAGGGGCTGAGGATGAAGTGATGATAGAGGAGGCCCAAGTATAGTATGGTGTACTCACAAGAGAGAGAAAAACTGATAAGCTGCAAAATATACTAGAAGAGGACTGGAACAAGTTACTCTAGATATTAATGAGATTATTGAAGATAAGAGATAGTTGTGGAAGATATTGATAAATGTTGCAGCTGATGAGCTTGATAGAGTGGATTTTTATGTAATTAGTAAGAGATACTGAAGTGAGGTCTTGTGAGGAGATGAGGTAGTGCAGAAGCTTTGAGATGAGCTAATAGTGGGTTTGTTGAAGATGAAGAAGTATGAGATAGATGACAACAGAGAGACAGTACTTTTAACAATTGTGAATGAATATATAATCTATCTGTGGGGCTCTCAGAAGAGATTGACAAAGTGGCAGATTATATATAAGGAGTACTGATCTAATATAGAAGTAGTAGATGGTGAGAACTATTAGGAGATCTTAGAAACATTGAATATTCAGTAAGGGGAGACAGATGAGCTTGAGACAGAGAGAAATCTAGAAGTTATCAGTGATATAGTGAGCATAGAATTATAGAGTGAGTGATTTTTCTTTAAACATTATTCAATATAAACAGTACAACTAGAATCTTCTCTTTGAATATCAATAGATTAAGAGGTATAGTGAGATATCAGAATATCTTCAGCTAATTGAAGAGACTAAATACTAATATATTCTTGCTATAGGATATTAATTAGACTTGGATATATTAGATAAGATGAGAGAATAGAGAGATATAGCTGTTTGGCAGAGCCAGATAGATATTCTGGTTTGGAAGAACAAGGGGGGCATTAGAGATATTAGACATTGGGGGGGCAGGGTGGTGTGGGGAGTATAGAGAAGGCCAGGCTGAAGCCTCTTAACTATTGGGTCTTGTTATTGTTTAGCAGAAAGAGAGGAGTATGTAGAGTGAATAAGGGGACTATGTGAGGTGAGTGTTATAACAGTAGAGAAGATTGGCTATCTGGGAGGAGACTTTAACATAATAAAGAATTGGCAGTTAGACAGGACTAATAGAGAGAAGAGTATGACTGGTAGGAGTAGAGATATGGAAGGCTGGGAGGAGATTGAAAGGCTGAGCTCACTGGTAGATACTGGGTATCTTGGATTATAGAGACTACAGGATCTATACTCACTGAGTGGCAGGGCTGAGTTTGAGAATTGACTTGGCCTTAACTGCTGAGTACTGGGGAGTAGATATTTGGGGTTCTTTGGAGACAGTTTGATATCTATGGTTAGATTACTGAGGTCTGATAGGATATGGAAGATTCAGAAAAAGTGGAGAGGGGCCTGGACATTAGTACCTAAATATCTCATTACTGGAGGAGTTCTCTCTATTGAGTGTGTGGGTGGTAGAGACATTAGCTCTAAGATTATTGACTAGAGGACATAGGGGCTGAAGATTGGATATTATTGACAGTATTTGAAATCAGATACTCAATAGTTCTATAGGAAGTCAGAGAGGGGGCAGAGTGCTCAGTAAAGGAGTTAGTTGAGGTGGGCTTCCCTGAGGTTGAGGAAGCTATTAGAGAAGTGGGCTGATTTGCTGAATAATGGGGAGGAGGGGGATTAAAGGGTTCAGTAGATCTGGCTAGAGGTAGAGAAATTAAAGAGACTGCTGAGACAGGAAGAGGAATTATAGGTGAATAATATGGCTGTCTGGCTATAGTGATAGGGCTTGGAAAAGAAAAAGAGGCCTACAAAGTTCTTGTCAAGGCTGCTTCAGACAAGGAGGGTAAGACAGTAGTGGGAAGGAGTATTGGATAAGACAAGAGAGATAGTGGTTGAAATTCCAGGAATCTTGAATTAGTTGGGTTCCCAATAGGGGTAATTGTGGAGTGAGAAGAAGAGTGGGAAGGATGCACTGGACATTGAACAGTATCTGAAGAATTGACACTCAGACCTAGCAGAGGGCTTAGATAAACTTGGAGTACTTATCTGAGGAGAGGAGATCTGTAGAGTACTGTGACAATAAGTCTTGAGACAGCCCTTAGAGAGAATGGTCTACCTTGGGATTTCTAGAAGAGGATAGCAGGTGTGGAATTAGTTTTGGAGAAGATGATATAGATGTGTGATAAAGTCATTAGCTCAGGGGCTTGAATTGGAGGGTAGCATCTGAGACTGATAGCTCTACTGTACAAGAACAAAAAAAGAAGGGAGGAATAGAAGAGCTAGATACCAATCATACTTCTGGACCAAGAGAAGACCTATGACAGAGTCCAGTGAGTGTGGCTAGAGAAGATACTGAAGTATATGAAGGTCTCTCCAGAGTTTAGACAATCATTAATCAGTCTGTTAGAGAGAAGTCAGATAGCTATTCTGGTGAATAGCTATAGAGAGAAGTCTTTTCCCTAGACAGAGGAGTACCACAGAGAGACCCACTGTTACCAATTCTTTATATCCTCTCCCTGGAGCCTTTTTTAGACAGAATAAGACAAAGAGTGGGGGGTTGAATATTCTGAGGGTGAATTAGAAGGTAGAGTATTTGCTGATAATATAGTGATAGGGCTAAACTCTATAAAGGATATAATAGTACTGAAGAGAGTAGTAGAATAGTATGAGAGGTACTTGGGTACTAAGCTTAACTGATATAAGTGCAAAACTCTAGCGTTAGGTAGAGGAATAGTAGAAGGGAATGTAATTGGAACAGTTGTCTCAGCAGAAGAGACAGTCTGGTATCTGGGGATCTACTTCTCAGTATATAGTTCTCTGTTATCTTATAAATGGTAGAGATAGTAGCTGATTGAGTGAGAAGGTGCTCTCCTAGAGTAGGGCAGCCAATATATCTCTCTAGTAGGCAGAGTGATAGTGTTGAATATATATTAGCTGTCTAAGTTATAGTATCTGAGGTATCACTTAGACTTTCTAGTATAAGTGGTCAAGAGATTGTTAAAGATGGCCAGAATGTAGATATGGACAGAATAGTAGAGTCAGATTCAGCTCCTTTCTCCACTACCTTACCGGTCACAAGATTTGGTAGGCGACCTTCCAAGTCCCCTTTCCCCTATTCTTACACCCTCTACCTCGGGTTGGTTTGCTGTGCCTATAGGGGCATGGTGGGAGGAGGGCAATGGTGATGAGTTGCCCCTTTATTGGTGTCGGATCAGTGCTTCCTCCACTTTTTTGCGGATTCTGGTACCTTTAGCTGCATCTGGGGTGTGCCCGTTTTGGTGCGGTGCCTTCTTCCTTTTGCCGTTGCCAATAAGGAGTTGTCTCAGTATGTCTCAGGCTACGTAGGGAGTCGGCTGACCTTGGGCATCAAGTGCTCAGTGTAGATTACCTGCAGGTCTTCGGTGCCTGTAGTGGGGCCCTCTGGCTTTGGCAAGCTTCCCGGCAAGTGCAGTTCTGGCATAGGTGACTGCTTTTCGGGTGTTATCGGGATGGGAGGAGAGATGGCCATCACAGATAGGAGAAAGGGTGATAACAGTGAACCAGTAGGGTGCCAGGCTGGGGGTGGTCATTGGGGCTGGGGCAGGTGCTGCTTCGGTGGGGCCTTTTGATTGGTGCGGCATGGTTAGGTGGTAGGTGACACTCTCGGCTTCTTTTGGTGGGTAGCGGGGTGAGGCCCCAGTCATCAGGGGGGGTCAGGGGGCCCAAGGCTACCCATTTCAGGCGTCTTGGCTGTACTCAACTGGAACTGGGAGCTGACATGGTAACGTGATCGAGGCCTGCAGGCTTGAGTAGTGGGGTATTGGGGGTTTCCTCCCGCCTCACATATAAGTCCTTTACTCACCTCAACTGGGAGAACCAGGCCCTACCCACCGTATTGTGCTTTGATGAGGGTTTTTCTTTACCTATCATTCTCTTTGAGGTAGCAGAGGTTATTCTATTCAGCTCGGGCATGGTCTTGTACATATGTTGGGTTCTCAGGCATGTGCTTTCGGTCGTTGGCATATGGTTGGATTTCCCCTGGTGGTAGGGAGAGCATGGTGCGCAGAATGAGGTACGGGCCAACATAGGCCCTACTATACCTGGCATGGTCAAGCTGCTGGACAATAGCTAGCTTAGGTTAATGAGGGGGCAGTGCTTGGTGGGTGGTGGGGGAGGGTTTTGGCCTATATAGTCTAGGTTCCCTTCCAATAAAAATCCGCGGGACATGAGTCCGTTAAAAAAA
>RBNI01000150.1:0-39882 GCA_003990745.1 Jimgerdemannia flammicorona | reverse complement strand
TTTTTTATAGTCACTTGGACTCCATCCCTTTATTAATACCCATCTATCCCATATAAATACAATGATCCCACCCCTTATCCGATCCCTCTAGGGGGTCTCTCCCCCCCCTACCCCTTCCCGGTGAAAGACCACCTTATCTAACACTATCGCCACTCTCCCACCACTCTGCTCACAGATCCTCACCACCAAACCATGACGTCAGTCCCCCTGAGGACTCCAACCCACCCACCATCCAGTCAGCAGATCCCCCAATAGCCCTTCCCATCTTAACACCTTCTCCCCCAGCCCCAGCTACTGGCCCTCCTCAAATATAAAAAGCCAATAACCTGCTAGTCCTACCCATATTGCTAATACCCATCCTATAGTGAGCCAGCTATTACCCACCCCACCCACGAGCCGAGATCTCAAGTCCTCCCATTGACCTCTCTCCCCCACCAGCCTACACTGTACACCCAGTCAATCCCCTATCTCAGCCCAAAAGTCCCCCAAAACCTCGCACTCTCCCAGCCAATGTTCTGGTGTCTGTACATTACCCCCAGCTCCCCCAACATCATAACACTCCTCACAGTCAAATTGTCCACCATCCACCAAATGCCCCATACAGAAATTCAGCATGACATTCCTCTGCAACATTCTCTACCATACCACCCAGAACTTGGGGGGAAGCCACCTCCATACCTCTGCACTCCAAGACCAGATACTGGCCCAGTCCCACTCCTTGCCAATCCCTGCCACCTGCCAGCCACTTGGCCAAAGATCCTGGCCAAGCCCCTGCTGGCACTCTACTCCCTCCCCAATATCAAACATAGCAAGTAGTGCACCCCCTAGGAGCAATCTATCCCAATGCCACATATTTGGCCCCCACACTGCCTCCCCCTCATTGCCTTGCCAGCGCAGGCCAATTCGGTGAGCTCCATCAGCCACACCCCACCAAAAGCCCTTAAACCACAGCTGCCGAATTCCATTAAACCCCACCAAAGAGAGCAGATTGCTGGAGGACCCCTGAGGAGATGTTTGCATCTCCCATACCTTCTGCATCAGAGGCACCCAACCTCCACCCTGCAGTTCCACAGCTCTTTTCAACCACCAGGCTCACAAACAGTGCAGCCTCTTAGGAAAGTCTACCAGCCCAAGGCCTCCCCTGACTACTGGCCTCACAAGAGTGTCCCAACTGACCTGGGACCTCCTCCCCACCCAAATCCAATCTCTAGCCATCTTCATCAGCTTCTTCACTACCCAAGCTGGGAAGTTGAGGTGATATGCCATATACCACAGCTTGGGGAACCAGTAAACATTCAGAATTGACACTCGCCCTGCTAGAGAGATATGGCAACCTCCCCATCCTTGAAGGGCCTCTCCCCAAATATTCACCCTGCTCTCCCACCACCCTCGTGGCAAGACAGAACCATACACAGAGAGGAAGATGCCCAAATACCACACCACCTCACCAGTAGGGACAATTGTTCCAATGACATCCCCACCCACTAGCCCATTCTCTAGCACCATTGTCTCACACTTATACCAGTTGAGCTTCACCCCTGAGTGGGCCTTATACCATTCCACAGTCTCCTGTAGTACTGCTATATCTGCCATATTCCCAAGTCCAACCACCACCATATCATCTGCAAAGGCCCCCACCTTCCACACTATACCATATATAGAGAGCCCTGCCACCTTCCGGTGAATCCTATCCATCAATGGCTCCAGCGAAAGGGCATACAGAATAGGGGACAGAGGGTCCCCCTGAGGAACTCCTCTTCTCAAGGAAAACACCCTCTCATGGTGATCATTATACATCAGAGCTGCCCGACTGCTCTCCAGCAGACTCAACATAGAGGCGCTAAACCTCGGGGGAACTCTAATTCGGTCCAATACCTTACCCAGCCACACCCGCTATACACGGTCGTAGGCCTTCTTCTGGTCTAAAAAGACCAACCTTCCATCCAGGCCACAGGTCCAGGCCCCTTCAATCACACCATGAACCCATGCAGTCCCATCTCTTATAAGTCTGCCCCCAACAAAGCCCCGCTGCTCCTCCCCCAGCACCTGTTGGGCAACTCTCTGCAGCCTTGTGACAATCACCTTAGTCACCATCTTCCTGTCCATGTCCAGAAGTATGATTGGCCTCCAGTTCTTCCAGTCTTCTCTCCTCCCCTTGTCTTTGTACAACAAGGTCACCAGCCCGAGATCCTGCTCCCCTACCCACTCACTGCTCTGCAGGACATGGTCACAGAGAGCAGCCATCTCACCCAAAACTCCAGGGACATTGGCCATCTTCTTCCAGAAGTCCCATGGCAGTCCATCCTCCCCAGGCACTATCCCTAGTTTAGTTGCTGCCAGGACACTCTGAATCTCTTCCCCCAGCACTGGTATGATCAAGTCACCCAGTCTGGCTATCTGTGGCGGCCCCCACTCTTCCAGTGTGTTTGCAATCTCTGCCTCATCAGCACCCCCTTCTCCCTCACTCCATAGGCCCTGCCATCTCTCCTTCAACACCCCTAAGATTTGTTGTGTGCCATGTATCATATCCCCATTAGTATCCAGGACCCCATCCCACCGATGTCACACTTTCCTGACTTTGAGAAGTCTCAATAAGTATCCAGTAGGCCGCTCACCCTCCTCAAGCCCCTGCCACTGTAGTCTAGCAGCCATGCCCCGCATATGAGTCTCCTCCTCTTCCCTCAACACCTGTTGTAATTCCACAATCTTCAATTTTGCCCTCTTGACCCTCCAATCCTCCACCCCAACAACAGTAAGCAAATCCACCCAATCCATTTGTAATCTCCTCAGCCTATTGGAAGCACACTTTGTACACCTCCTCCTCTGCCTCCCAGCCTCTCTACCAGCCTCTCCTCAATAAACCCTCGCAGCCTCTTTCAATCTCATCCAGCAGACAGCCACAGGCAAACTCTCATGCCTCCAGACAAAAACCTTTGCCTAAATATCTGCCACCCACACTTCCCACAACTCCTTCTCAGCCAGCAGGGAGGAGGTAAGGCGCCAATGTCCAGGTCTATCTCCACTCTCCCCAAACTGCTCCTGCCCCAAAAGTCTCCAGTGATCCGACCATGGGCACCATTCCATCTCCAATGTCTTCTAAACATCTGACCCCCAGCACTCCGCCATCAGAATTCAATCAATCCTTGTGCCCAAGCCATTCACTCAATGTGTATAGACCCTTGCATCACCCCACCTCGTTCTACCCATATCCCCCAATGAGCTCAACATCTCCACCTCTTCCCATGCATCCAGACCTCCACTTCTGCCCCCAGCACTCCTCCCTCCATCAGTCCTGTCTAGATGCTGATCCCGAACCATATTAAAATCCCCACCGAGCACATCGACCCCTTCCTCCAAGAGAATACCCTCCTCCAGCAGCTCTCTAATCCATGCAATCCTCTCACCCCTAGCCACAGGGCAGTAGCAAGAGCCCACCTTCACTGATTCCCACCCTGGCTGATGCCAATCTCCCCAGACCAAGCAATCACCCCAGCTCCTGATTTCCCCCAATTCGCCTCTACCTTTCCTCACCAAAATCACTACCTTTCCAAACCAAGCCATGGCCTCACCCCATTCCCTAGTCCACTCTACCCGATTGTTCTCATCCTCACATCGAACATCCTGCAGTAAAAAAAGATCAGCCTCCAATCTCTTGAGCCAAGTAAAAATGTTCTTGCACTGCCTAGCCCATTCACATTCAAAGAGAAAATGTTGGTTGTACTGTTCATAAGGAATAACTATATAATGTTGTCCCATCCTCTACAAGTCCACAGTCTGCTCCTCCTGCACCAAGTCCAAGTCATGTTCAGCAGCCAGCTCCCTCTCCCCTACTTCCTGTGCTTCCAATGCTCCCAGAAGTTCTACCATTGCCCCATCTTCACGCTCCTCAAATTCCTCGCGATACTCCAGACAGTGTAAGAGGGTTGCTTTTTAGGATAACTATTATGTAGTTCTGGAAGGGTTTTCTGGAAGTTCTGAATATTCTGGAAGACTGTTTTCTTATGGTCAAGATCAATTTCATATAGAGTACATCCTTTACGCTTATTGATTTCAAGATCAGGTTGACATCTCAACCAAAGTCCTTTCTTGGACTAGTTCTGGATGTTCAGGATTTTTCGTATTTCAGGAAGTTCAGGAAACTAAGACCAGCTTAGTTGAATTGGTATATCGCTGCAGACAATACCCAATTAGGAAAATTCGTGACGGAGTTAGGAGTAGGACCTAACAGGGAGCGGATTTACTTAAGAGTGGTTTGTGGGTTATTAAATAGATTTATTCGCTATTTATGATATTGCTATACTAGAAGTAGTTGTGTGGGGAATATTGGGGAAGTGCTCAGGAGTTGTATTCGAATTGTTCAGGTCTGAGTTTCTGAGGTCTAGGGGAGGGGGTATTTATACTAGTGAGGGGCTATCTGGACTATGCTAGATATGGATGTAGCACTAAGTGCTTTGCTGAGTCAGAATGTAGTCATGTAGTATAAGGGTGATCTGACATATCAAGAGATCATCTGACTGCTGAGTCAGTTCACAGTCATATTGTACAAGGCTAATCTAACTATACTATGACTGTTAGGCTATTTATAGTTTTAGGCGCTGTCTGGATAGTCTTTGATGACATCACTATCGATTGCATCATCTCTGAAGAAGTAGTTGTCTAGGAAGAGTGGTTCGTGGATTACTTCTTCTTGTTCACTGAGGTAATAATACATTGGAACTTCATCTTCATCCCATAGAATAGCATCATCTGTCTCATATGCTGGATAAGGTGTTGGTGGGTGAAGGAGGGGTGTATTGTCCTCACTTTCATTGGATTCGCTGTCTGCATACCTTCTATAGGTTACGGCACTATGAGTCACGGAGTTGTAGTAAGCTGGCAGTTGTGGTTCATGTTGCTCGTACTCAGGTGGTGGAGTTGTTGGTTCAATCTTGAGGGTTGTCTGGAGGTATAGGTTGTGTTCTCTGGTCTCTTCATTGTAGTTAAAGTAATCGGGGGTGAATGCAGGTTGGTATTCATGCCAGTGGTCATTGTCCCAATAAGTTTCATATGTGGTTATGAACTGTTGTAAGTTCATTGGCAAGGTTGGCAGTATGATCAGAGTTGGTAGAGATTCTTGGCTTGAGGTCATGTCAGCGTCAGAGGGATCATTGTCTTCTGCTTCATCTTCATCGAAGTTGATTATATCGTAGACGTCCTTCATGGCAAATCCAACTTGGGGCATTTGCAGGATGTGGTCATCAGGGTGCGGGAAGGTTCTGTCAGTGGTCTGAATGTATTCGAGATACTTGTGGTTGAGTTCTTGTATCATGTCATCGATTTGGCTATAGGACAGGGTAGCAACCATTTCGCTGGTAGTAACTCGGAGGTAGGGAATAAAGGTGCTGTACTTGTAGAAGAGTTTTCAATGTTTGTGGGCAATGAGCTTCTGATGTTGAGACATCTGGGTAATGTCTGTATCATGGTGGTGTTCGACCATGTCTTCCAGGAGGTGGTCAATCTGGTAGTAACTTGAGATTTGTCCAATTCAGTGGGCCTCATTAAGCATGTTCAGGGTATTCCATTGGGCTTCCATGAAGTAGAGAGGTGCTAGGCTATAGATATTCATGAGGGGCAGAGGGGGTGTGGCTCGGTTGACAATGGTGTTCCAAATGTCAGTGTGGATGCGGTTGTAGATCTCGGTGGTCATGTTTGTGTGTTTGGAAGTTGTGGTTGTTATTCGTTTTGGTTCTCTGTTTTGATGTATCTCGGGGCTCAGTATATATGCATCTGTTCTTGATTGGTAAGATTCCATTTGTGTGAATCTTGTGTTCTATGACTTCATCTTGACTCAGCTTTGTGTACTGTGACTTCTGTTTGACTCAGCTTCATGATCGCACAAGTGATTTCTAGTTTGTTCAGAGGTCACGTGTGATTTCTGTGGCTTGTTAAGAGGGTGACATGTGATTTCTGTGGCTTGTTAAGAGGGTGACATGTGATTTCTGTGGCTTGGAGGTTGTGTGCTTACAGACAGGCCTCCCACCAGAGCCGCAAACCATGACACTCTGCCCAGCAGTAGGCTGCCTGCTCACTAGTAACTGCCCCAAGTTCTGTCCTCCTCACCTCATCAACCTCATACCCCTCCTCCTCCAGGAAAACACCCAGAATCTCCACCTTCAGTACCTCCACCACTCTATCACCATGCAGAATCCTTGCCCAATGCTCCTCAGGCATCGCTCGCAAGTCCACTTCTCCCAAAGCTTCAGCTGCTAGATTGTCCATCACTGTGCATATCCACAATAGGTTCCCCACCTCCTTCCCTCCTGGGGTCCCTGGCCGCCCTGCTTTCAGCATCACAGTATCAGCTCCTACACTGGCAGCCTCATCCCACTCCTCCTCAGGAACATCCACCAGCTCATCCTCACCAACTGCCACCACCTGACCCCCTTGCCCCATATCAGGAACCCCAAAGCACACCTGCTGGGCCCCCTGCATCCTTGTATCCTCCATCTTCCCTCTCTTCCCAACTGGGCCCCTCTTGATAAGTGGGGGGGGGGTGGCATCCAACTCCAGCTCCCACACTTCGAAGGTACCATCAGCAAATGGGTCCTTGCCCAGCACCCCCTCAGCTCCTGCCTCCTTTGCCTCTACCTCCTCTCCTCCTTTCTCAGCCCAGACACTGGCTTCAGCGCCTCCAAACTCCTCAGTTCCAACCATCATCTTCTTCACCTCTCCTGTCATACTCACCAACAGCTCCCTCTGCCTCTTGCATCTCTGGGCCCGTTCCCACTGCTTCTTATCTATATGGACACGCTTCCCGTCCACAACCTCCAGATGTGTTGACTCCTCGTACAGCTTCCAGGCCTTCACCCTCCTCTCTATAGCACCACCTAACTCCTCCAGTGCCTCCAACAAGTCCTCCTTCTCCTCTTCACTCCCTTTCATCCTCGATACCTTGCAGACAAAGGCCCCCCACATCAGCACTGAGGGCCAGTCACTTCCCTTCCCTGTAGCCTCCTTTCCTGCCAGCCAAATCCTAATATCGACATCTCCCATTCTGATTGCAGTCCCCTCCCACACTTGAAAGCCAATGTCCACTATGTCACCATACTCCATCATCACCTCCTCCACCCTCTTTCTCATCTCCTCCTTAGTTACTGTGGACACCCCCTTCACCTGAAGCTGTACCACCCTGGGGTCCTATCGCAAGCCCTGCATCATGGGGACCACCACCTCCCCAACCACAACACCAGTCTTCAGCGCCTCATCCAGTGGACCCGCCTCCTCAAAGCCCACCTTGACCCCCTCCAGACTCTTCAAGAACTTCACCAAAGCTGCCCCAGCCACCTGCTTCGAAACAAGCCCCAGAACCATCCTCATCATCACTGCCAAGCCCTGGAAGCACAAGGTCACCACAAACTCTGAGATCAATTTCTTGAGTAATGGGGCCACTGCTAGCCCCATCACACCATCTGCCAGGTCCCCCTTCCATATCGGGAACCTCTGCCCCACCTGGCCATCAGCTGTCACATCTCTTTTTTTTGCTAGATTCACTGTCACACCACCATCAGCAGTCCTGCCACTACCCCCAGCAGCCCCTCCACTACCCCCACCTCCCACTAGTGAAGGCCCAGCTCCCCCAGCATCCTCAGCCTTCTGCTTCTCCTTCCCTCTAGCCTGATCCCTGCGGACTCCTATTGGCCAACCCCCAGTCCTCAGCATATCCGCAAAGCTCCACCCCTGCTGCCCTCCAGCTCTCCCACCAGTGCCGCCACCACTACCTGAGCTGCCCAGTCTACTTGAGCCACCAAAAGACCCCATCCCCAGCCCATGTCTCCTCCTAACATACTGCCAGTCGAAAGCCCCAGGTCCACCCAACCTGGTATGCACCTCAGCTTGCTTGCTGCTTGACATCTTCTTAGTATCTTTCTCCAATAAATGACTTGAAAGTGTGTTGTGAAAGTGTGTATAACATGAATTATAGTGGAGAAAGATGCGAGCTCAAAGACTTACTATATAAGAGGGTTGCTTTTTAGAGTAACTGTTACATAGTTCTGGAAGGGTTTTCTGGAAGTTCTGGATATTCTGGAAGACTGTTTTCTTATGGTCAAGATCAATTTCATATAGAGTATGTCCTTTATGCTTATTGATTTCGAGATCAGATTGACATCTCAACCAAAGTCCTTTTTTGGACTAGTTCTGGATGTTCAGGATTTTCCATATTTCAGGAAGTTCAAGAAACTAAGACCAGCTTAGTTGAATTGGCATATCACTGCAGACAATACCCAATTAGGAAATTTTGTGATGGGGTTAGGAGTAGGGCCTAATGGGGGACAGATTTACTTAAGAGTAGTTTGTGGGTTATTAAATAGATTTATTTGCTATTCATAATATTGCTATACTAGGAGTAGTTGTGTGAAGGGATATTGTAGAGAAGTGCTCAGGAGTTGTGTTCAGATTGTTCAGGTCTGAGATTCTGAGGTCTGGGGGAGGGGGTATTTATACTAGTGAGGGGCTATCTAGACTATGCTAAATGTGGATGTAGCACTAAGTGCTTTGCTGAGTCGGAATGCAGTCATGTAGTATAAGTGTGATCTGACATGTCAAGAGATCGTCTGACTGCTGAGTCAGTTCACAGTTACATCATATAAGGCTAATCTAACTATACTATGACTGCTAAGCTATTTATGGTTTAGATACTGTCTGGATAGTCTTTGATGACATCACCATTGATTGCTTCATCTCTGATAAAGTAGTCATCTAGGAAAAGTGGTTCACAGATTATTTCTCTTTGTTCATTGAGGTAGTAATACATTGGAACTTCATCTCTGTCCCATAGAATAGTATCATCTGTCTCATATGCTGGATAAGGTATTGATGGACGAAGAAGTGGTGCATCGTTTTCGCTTTCATCAGATTCACTGTCTGCATACCTTCTATAGGTTATAGCACTATAAGTCATGGGGTTGTAGTAAGCTGGCGGCTGTGGTTCATGTTGCTCATACTTGGGTGGTGGAGTGGTTGGTTCGACTTCGAGGGTTATCTGAAGGTACAGGTTGTGTTCTCCGGTTTCTTCATTATAGTTGAAGTAATCGGGGGTGAATGCAGGTTAGTATTCATTCCAGTGGTCATTGTCCCAATAAGTCTCATATGTGGTTATGAACTGTTGTAAGTTCATTGGCAAGGTTGGCGGTGTAATCAGGGTTGGTAGGGATCCTTGGCTTGAGGTCATGTCGGTATTGGAAGGATCATTATCTTTTGCTTCATCTTTGTCGAAGTTGATTATATCATAGACATCTTTCATAGTGTATCCAACTTGGGGCATTCACAGGATGTGGTCATCGGGGTGCAGGAAGGTTCTGTCTGTGGTTTCAACATACTCGAGATACTTGTGGTTGAGTTCTTGTATCATGTCATCGATTTGGCTATAGGACAGAGTAGCAACCATTTCGCTGGTGGTAACTCGGAGGTGGGGAATAAAGGTGCTGTACTCATAGAAAAGTTCTCGGTGTTTGCGAGCAATGAGCTTCTGGTGTTGAGACATCTGGGTAATGTCTGTGTCATGGTAGTGTTCAACCATGTCTTCCAGGAGGCAGCCAATCTGGTAGTAGCTTGAGATTTGTCCAATCCGGTGGGCCTCGTTAAGCATATTCAGGGCATTCTATTGGGCTTCTACAAAGTAGAGGAGTGCTTGGCTATAGATATTCATGAGGGGCAGAGGGGGTGTAGCTCGGTTGACAATGGCATTCCAAATGTCAGTGCGGATGTGGTTGTAGATCTCAGTAGTCATGTTTGTGTATTTGGAAGTTGTGGTTGTTATTTGTTTTGGTTCTCTGTTTCGACGTATCTTGGGGCTCGGTATATATGCATCTGTTCTTGATTGGTAAGATTCCGTTTGTGTGAACCTTGTGTTCCATGACTTCATATTGACTCAGCTTTGTGTGCTGTGACTTCTGTTTGACTCAGCTTCATGATCTTGCAGGTGATTTCCAGATTTGTTCGGAGATCATGTGTGATTTCGGTGGCTTATTCAGAGGGTGACATGTGATTTCTGTGGCTTGGAGGTTGTGCACTTACATACTACAAATAAAATGCCTGCTGCTTGCCAAACCTTAAGGTCAAGGAACTACTAAGACATCTCAGTTGAAGAAAGGATATTCTAAGACATCAGAAGAGCCATAAGGACCTGCTCAAGAAGGACTCCTAGTATCAACCTGGATACTGGTGACTCTTATCACTATATTCTCTACTGTTATAAAATAGAAATAAGGATTACCACTACTACTGAATATCTCTAAATGTGGCAGGAATATAAAATAAGAAACCTCCTCTACCAGGAGTTCTCACAGACCAGTATTCAAGAGCTATAAGATACCACTTTCATGGATATATGCAAAACAAGGACAGCTAAGAAGATCCATCAGATCTTCAGGCATGTACTATGGTCAATCCCCAACTTAGAGTATATTAGAGTCTCAGATTTCAGAGATCTGTCATCTCACCATATTAATGCACTAGAAGCCAGAGTGGCTATAGAAGCCCAGTCCACTATTACTTTCAATAGTAATTAAGTAGAAGACTTCTGGCATCCCATCTTTCAGGACAACCTAGACCAATTCCTGTAAGGATTGATTTCAGTATTCCAAGGCCCAAGCATCCAAGTTAGACCTCTCCAAGATCCTATATTTGTTCCCTATTTTGTGGAAGAGAATCTTATAGACTGGAGAGCACCAGATCTCCTTCTCACTACCAAATATAATGATGTCATCAGTGATGACATCATCCCATATGACATATGTAAGATATGTAATAAAGCATGTGAAGTATGCGAAATACATGATCTATATGATAATAACAAATTCGTGGACCTCATCTCCTTCAAAGACATCCTGACCTCTGATGATGAAGCTTCTATGATCTTGAACATTCTGCTCTAAGTTCCTTAGTTATACTGAATAATGCCAGCACCGGTATTTTGATATAATACTGAATAATGCCTGTACTGGCATTTTGATATAACACTGAATAATGCCAGTACTAGTATTCTGATATAATACTGAATTATACCAGCATCCTGAACCTGTATAACTATCAGTGCTGATTCTGGAACTTAGCAGTTTTTCCTGTCCTGATATTTTATTTTAGTTATTGGAATTTATATTTAGCTTTATATCTTAGTAACCATTGAATTATATTTTATATAAATACCCCTCTTATTTCCTCTAAAATAAAGTCAGTTAATTCAGTTCTAGTTCACTTATATATACTTCCTTGCAAGCAATCTAAGAGATAACAAGACAGTTAAAGATAAGAAGTTTGAGGACTATAAGACCTTAGGAAGGCACTCCAATAAGAACTTGTTT
Source organism: Jimgerdemannia flammicorona (assembly GCA_003990745.1). Taxonomy (NCBI): domain Eukaryota; kingdom Fungi; phylum Mucoromycota; class Endogonomycetes; order Endogonales; family Endogonaceae; genus Jimgerdemannia; species Jimgerdemannia flammicorona. The sequence goes on along the minus strand of RBNI01000150.1, from coordinate 28,543 downwards.
ATAACAAACTTGAGTTAGTCTAAGAGATATACCTTGAAGAGAATCTGGCATATTTGAAGAACTCAGCAATTACTACATGATAATAGTTATTTACTTTATAATATATAAAGCTATTATTAAAGAGATATTTATTAATTTTTCTATTTCATAAATAGACTACTTATTTGATACTATATAATCCTTTATATAGTTATATACTAGGTTATTATAGCTTATATCTTTATAGCTGGTAAATATATAACTCTGTATCTATATTACTATTGAGAAAAGCCATCTTTATATTGTGACAAACCACAAAACATAGCAATCTCAAAACCTAATCAGGTGACATGAACATTAGCATAGCATAGTAACCAGTAACCATTACTGCAGAAAATGTATAAATAACCAGATAGCTAAAGAAGGGAATAATGTGAACAGTGACTATCCCCTGGACAGTAGCTATCTACCAGATAGTAGCTATCCATCCAAATATACTATAAATAGCAAATCTATAGTTAGCCAGATAGCAACCAGATAGCAATTATAATGTATAAAATACTCTAGAGATAAGAGTAAATAAACCTCAGTCTGAAAGTTGAATATAAACCAAAGCAAAAGTCAATTGTCAGGTATACTTAGGAGAAATGCCTGCCAAAAGCCACTTAATTCTAAAGAAATTGGATTGCAATACTTAGAAAATATGCCTGCCAATGAGCCACTGCCAAGAAGTTATGAGCTTGGTTCTCTTCTCTTCTACTCTGGTCCACTTTTTGATATAAAGAAGAGTCCATTTTTTATTTGCTTGCCAGATAAGCCTGAAGAAAAGTCTGCTACTAAGGAATAGCTGCCATTGTTGGTTCACTTACCAGATAAGCCTGAAGATTTGCCATCTAAGTTCGAGTGAAGAACTTCACTGCCTTCCAAGTTATCTGCCATTTCCAGTAAAGCCTATTACCTGAGTTATTATTTCCAGAGAGCCCACTATATTCTTATCTAAGTTATCAAGTTATCTATCTTATCTAATTTATCTAAATCGCCTGCCAAATCGAGTTATCTACTAGATCACTGCATTTCCAGTTGACCTGTATAAGGAAATCCACTTGCACTACACAGAGATTATCATGCTATATAAGAGATCATCATGCCAGAAATCGCATACTTTTGGAGATTGTCTCGCTACACAAAATTGTAGTATTCCTATTGATCTGAATAAGGAACCTGCTCATACTACACACAAATTAACCACCATCCAAGAAGGAAACCACTCACACAAACTGCTGCTATACTCAAAAACTTGTCCCAAAAAGAAAACCACTTGTACAGTATTTAGATCTTGACTATTATACCGCTAAACACCAAGAACATTTTGTTGCTTTTTAACAAAGTAACTGGGGGCTCAAGCCAAACTACATCAACCTCCAATCTTGTAATTTGCCTTTATTGAGCCAGGTACATTACATTTGGGAGCTCAACTGGGAAGATTTCAAAAATTGATGTAATTTTTCAACTCACAAGAACCTACAGTCAAACTGGATACATTTGATACAACACTAACCTCTGCCACTATAGGAGAATTAGTTATCACCAGCATCTAGACAGAAAGAGAAGTAATTACATCAAGACTTGCCAACTACTCAGTATTAGAAGGTTCCCAACCAGAAGACAGTATAGCCCAAAATTCCCAACAAATCAACCAGACAATATAGGCAGCCCTGCTAGAGATTTCAAAGAACTTACACAAGAACTAGAAGATCTTATTATATGAATCTGAGACCTTACAGCCAGATACCCCATACCAGTTCCATCAATCTTACTAATAGAATCTTTACCACAACCTCTTACAGAGTTAGAAATAGCTCCTACAAGAATACCTAGGCTTATTCCACTTAATTCAAGATCCAGAACACTATCCTCAAGATACCCAAGCACCCCCATCTCCAGTAACAGTTCAGAAAGCAAATCAGAATCAGAATCCAAACCTAAACCAGAATTAAAAAAAAGTGATAATAAAATGGCCACCTCATTGTCAACTTTTGTAGAATACCCAGAGGAAGACCCCAGAGAATTCCTTAATGGAATTGAAGAAATCACAGCCTTGAGGAATCTCTCAGATGAAAGAAAAATTGCTATCTACAAGACTCAGCTCAGAGAATCAGCTAGAGGAATTTTCTATCAAATAGCAAATAATCCAGATTCAGAACTGGTGAGACAGATACAAGCAGTAATGTCTTATAAGCTAGAATATGAGACCATGGTCTACTGACTCATTAAAAAGTATGCAGAAAATGAAACCCATCACAAGGCTCAAGAATCCATTATGGAGATGAAGATAAATCTTAGAGAATTACTCAGAGCCTTCTTCATAAGAATCTAGAAGAGAATGTATGCTGCCAGGTTCAATGCCACCAATCAGAACATCATAGATCCAATGACCTTCATGAATGGAATTCTCCCAAATATTGCTCAGCATATCCGCACCCTAGGTATCAGAAGGTCTGAAGAGCAAGTAGATGCAGCCCAAGGATTCTTTGATATCAGACAAGGAACTACTTGAAGTGATCATAATAAGAAAGAAGATAAAGACATCCTGGTCAAAGCCCTACAAGAACTCCTTCAAGGATAAGAAAGATCTAAAGAAAGAAGGCCAGCTAAGGAAGGAAAGAAGGATAGAAGTGAAATCCAAGACCTCAGCTCCAAGTTGGACTGATTGGTTGGATAGATTGAAAAACTCACCATATGTAAAAATTAGGGCTACCAAAACAATAGAGAATACCCACCACAGAGGAGCCAAGGTTATCCACTAAGAGATAACAGAAATTACTAGCAAGAAGAAGATATCCTATCCAAGATAGAGCCCAAGTCTAATACTTCCACTATGGACAATTTGGATACTATACTATTAAATGTGACAACAAAAGAAGTAACCAAAGGGACTCAGAATCATCAAACTGAAGGAATGACACCCAGTACAAAAAGACTGAAGCCTATCCTATTGAAGATTTTGAGGAGGCAAGCAATAGTGAAGACTACAGTGATCTGGACTTATACTCTATCAAGGTTACCACTTAGAAAACAGTCTATCCAGCAGAGAAAAGAAAGAGACCTATAGGAAGACCATCCAGGAATATTAGCAGAAGAATCATCTAAGAAGAAGATGAAGAATATGAAGAAGAATAAGTAGAAATACCTTCCTGAACCCCCTCACCTTTTGTCTTCAAGACAAATAAGTTGCCACCAGAAGATGAAGAAATGAAACAAGAAGAATGGGAACCTGTTGCTCCAAAGTCTAAGAAAAAGTATACCCCAAAGATCATATCTAGAGATATCTACAATAAAGTCTGGCAGAAAATCCAAGAGACTAAGATGGAAGTCCCTCTCCTGTAGTTCCTACAACTAATATCAGCTGGAGTCCAAAACAAATTGTTGAGAACAACCAGGTCTAGCACTGGCCAAGTTCCAATCCTACAGTAAGAACCAGTTTCCATCTCTGTCCAAGCAGCTGAAAGATATGTCAGCACCTACCTACATAGAGACATTGGAGGACAAAAGATGAAAATTCTCATAGATACTAGAGCAGCTATCTGTGTCATTGCCAAATGATTCCTGGACACCCTCTAATGGCCTATTGATGGACCATCCAATCTCAGAATCATAGTAGTAGATGGAGCCCGAACTCAACTCCTTAGAGAAGTATGAAATATCACTATCTCCCTTGGACACATTCAGTTCTCTATTCCAAAAGCTGTTGTCACTGAAGCTGTCACCTATGACATAATTATTGATACCAACTGGATGAAGAAAATGAATACAGTCATTGATATTGATCAACAAGTACTCAAATTTGACTACTGAGGCAAGAAGTACAGAGTTAAGATGACCAGCTATGAGCAATCAAAGAAGAAGAAGAAGGTCACTATTCAGGAGAAATATGCTAGTAGTAAAGAATCTACCACAGAAGAAGAAAAAGAATCTGAAGATGGAAATGATCCCAGACTCAATCTCCGAATTAACCTGGTAGATAACAGACCAGAAGACAATATATAGGCTAAGAATACTATCCCTATCACTATTGGAGCCATTGCAGGAGAAATCAAAGGATGCTCTACCTGTCTCGAGAGATACAAGTGTCCTGAGCATTCCTCTAAGATCATAGAAATAAGGAAATTGCCTAGTATAGCCTGCTTAGAGTGCAGAAAAAAGAAGAAAAAATGTAGACATGTTCCAGAAACACCTACAACTGAAGCTGTAGAAGTACAAGCAATTTGGGGTCAAGAATCATCTGAGAAAGAAGAAACTTCTGACCAAGAAGTCTCTGAACAAGAAGCACCTAAAGAAGCAGAGGTCTCTGAACTCATTCCCTGGAATAATCCTTGCTGGATACTACCTAAAGACAATGACCCTTAGAATACAGAAGAAGGACTCAGTATAATCACCATTATCTCTAAGAAAGAAACTCACCAAGAAAAGGCTTTTCAGCTAGGAGGATGTCCATACCAAATGGTCTTCCACTCTTCCTGAAACTACTGCTATTAGTGTCATTTACTAGACCAACAGGAGAGACAGAAACCCCAGAGACCAGAACTCCTGAATATAGTTGCACAGTCAACTACTTTCCAAGAAGTTACCACTAAGTTGCAAAGCCAATTCAGGGGACAAGGCTTCTTTACCCAGACAGAAATATATCCCTTATCTACTCTTCTATTCACTTATAACCAAGATGAGTACCAATTCCCAAAACAATAAGAGATTAATAACCAGGAATATCATTTCTGAGCAATAAGATATTGCAACCATAGAAGACACCCAGACTGCTGAGACTGCAGACATCAGAAGATCTATCTCAGTCATGATGTTGCAGTTCACACCTTGAAGAGAGGAGATAACTGAAGCCAGATTCAAAAAAGCCAGACCAAAAAGCCAGAAAGAAAGACCCTCAAGATCTATAATTTAGGAGAAGACATCCTAGCTCTCATCAGACATACAACCCATTAAGGATGGGCCAAAGATGTCACCAACTTCATAGAAGCCCTGGACCCTACAGGAAGAAGAGGAATCAACTATCTCTAAGACCTCTCTACTGGAGCCAGATGGCCACACCTCAATATCAGAGCCTAGAGACTCTGTAAGCGCACAACCTCCAAGCCACAGAAATCACACATCACCCTCTGAACAAGCCACTGAAATCACACGCGATCTCTGAACAAATCTGGAAATCACCTGCAAGATCATGAAGCTGAGTCAAACAGAAGTCACAGTGCACAAAGCTAAGTCAATATGAAGTCATGGAACATAAGGTTCACACAAACGGAATCTTACCAATCAAGAACAGATGCATATATACCGAGCCCCAAGATACGTCGAAACAGAGAACCAAAACAAACAACAACTACAACTTCCAAACACACAAACATGACCACCGAGATCTACAACTACATCCATGCTGACATTTGGAATACCATTGTCAACCGAGCCACACCCCCTCTGCCCCTCATGAATATCTATAGCCAAGCACCCCTCTACTTCATAGAAGCCCGATGGAATGCCCTGAATATGCTTAATGAGGCCTACCAGATTGGACAAATCTCAAGCTACTACCAGATCGGCTGTCTCCTGGAAGATATGGTCGAACACCACCATGACACAGATATTACCCAGATGTCTCAACACCAGAAGCTCATTGCCCACAAACACCGAGAACTCTTCTATGAGTACAGCACCATTATTCTCCGCCTCCGAGTTACTACCAGCGAAATGGTTGCTACCCTGTCCTATGGCCAAATTGATAACATGATACAAAAACTCAACCACAAGTATCTTGAGTATGTTGAAACCACAGACAGAACCTTTCCACACCCCGATGACCACATCTTGCAAATGCCCCAAGTTGGATACGCCATGAAAGATGTCTATAATATAATCAACTTCGACAAAGATGAAGCAATTGATAGTGATGTCATCGAAGACTATCCAGACAGTGTCTAAACCATAAATAACTTAGCAGTCATAGTATAGTTAGATTAGCCTTGTACGATGTGACTGTGAACTGACTCAGCAGTCAGACGATCTCTTGATATGTCAGATCACACTTGTATTATGTGACTGCATTCTGACTCAGTAAAGTACTTAGTGCTACATCCACATTTAGCATAGTCCAGATAGCCCCTCACTAGTATAAATACCCCCTCCCCCAGACCTCAGAATCTCAGACCTAAACAATCTGAACACAACTCCTGAGCACTTCCCTACAATACCCCTTCACACAACTACTCCTAGTATAGCAATATCATAAATAGCAAATAAATCTATTTAATAACCCACAAACTACTCTTAAGTAAATCCACCCCCTGTTAGGCCCTACTCCTAACCCCATCACGAAATTTCCTAATTGGGTATTGTCTGCAGCGATACGCCAATTCAACTAAGCTGGTCTTAGTTTCTTGAACTTCCTGAAATACAGAAAATCCTGAACATCCAGAACTAGTCCAAAAAAGGACTTTGGTTGAGACATCAACCTGATCTCGAAATCAATAAGCATAGAGGATGTACTCTATATGAAATTGATCTTGACTATAAGAAAACAGTCTTCCAGAATATCCAGAACTTCCAGAAAACCCTTTCAGAACTACATAATAGTTACCCTAAAAAGCAACCCTCTTACAGACTCTCTACTAGTAGAGCTTCAGCCTTAGGAAAGCCTGAACTCAGTAAGGACATTACCCAGTATACCCTGCTACATCCCAAGACCAAACCCCCAACCAAAGTCCACCCAGAAGATATAGGATATGATCTTTACAGTCTAGAGGATGAATCTATCAAACCTGGAAAAACCTTTATGATCAGAACCAGATTAGCCATACAGCCACTCCAAGGAGCTTACATCCAACTGACCTCAAGGTCTGAACTTGCTAGACAAGAAATAATTGTAGAAGGAGGAACCATTGACCCAGGATATATAGGCGAAATCAAGGTCATTCTACACAACAGTAGTACAGAATAGCACTGAATCATTAGAGGACAGAAGATTGTCCAAGCAGTCTTTATGAAGGTCAAGACTCTACAATTATAAGAAGTCTCTGAATTGACTGAAGGAATAAGACAAGCCAAAGGATTCAAAAGTTCATACAAGAAGAAAGTACACCTCCTTCAAGTCAACCATCTCAAGAAGAATGTTCTCCAGCAAGTATACTGGCAACTAGTTAGACTGTACAAGAATCTTATCCTGGAGCCTGGAGAACAAACTACTTTCAAAATCTTTGCACCACCTGACCCCAGAAATCTTTTCTTTGAACCCAAGGAAGATATCCCCCACCTGGATATAGAGGAATACACATTCTCTGACAAGATGAATCCAGTACACTCCCAAGCAATCAACCAAAGTTAGAAAACCATCATCTTGCTGAAAGGAACCATCATAGGATATCTGGTGCCTTTTCTCAACCGAACTTATAGAGAAGTTTATGAACTAAACCTATCAGGAAACAGAAAAAGGTCCCAGAAGAAAGGAAAGGCCCCTCTGCGACCCAGGAGACAGTAAAGCCTTCCACCAACATTGGAGAAGAATTGACACCCCACAACAGCAACAACTAGTAGAACTTCTCAATAAATATCAAGATATCTTTACCACTGATTATGGCAACCTACCATACAATCCATCATATCACCACAGCATAAATATAGAAAATACAATACCCATCTGGCAGAAACTCTATAGAATACCCCATCACTTGAAAACATTTGAAAAGGAGTACATTCAAGAACTCTTAGACAATGGGATTATCCAACCCTCTACCAGTCCCTGGGCTAGCCCTATACTTATTGTACCAAAGAAAGGAGGATGGAGACTCTGTATAGATTACAAAAAACTCAATTCAGTCACTGAAAAGGATGTCTATTCTTTGCCCAGAATCAATGACCTTTTAGATCAGTTATAAGATACCAGATACTTCAGCAGTATGGACCTTTTCACAGGATTTCATGAGATCCCCATGGACTCTAAGAATATTCAAAAGACAGCCTTCCTTGCTCTAGGAAAACTATTTGAGTACCTCCAAATATCCTTTGGACTTTGCAATATACCCCCCACCTTCCAGAGGATGATGAATTCAGTCTATGCCCCCTTGATCCACCACTGTCTGATTGTATATAGACAATTCTAACATCTATTCAGCAAATTTCGAAGAACACCTGCACCACCTAGAGAAATTCTTCAAGCTCACTCACAAGAACCACTTAAGATTGAATGTAAAGAAATACTACTTTGGGAAACAGAAACTTGAATTCCTTAGATTCATAGTTTTGAAAGAAGAAATCCATATAGATCCAAAGAAAACCAAGAAGATCAACAATTGGCCAATATCCAAAACCCTGAAGGAAATACTATCATTTCTGATGCTAGTATCCTACTATAGAAGATTTATTAAGAACTTTGTCCAAATCACTGCCCCAATCTAAATCCTTCTCAAAAAAGAAGTGCCATTCAAATGGACAGAATTATAAGAAAAAACCTTCAAAGAACTCAAGAACTACATGACTACAGCACCAATCCTTATGTGCTCTAATCTACAGAAGCCATTCATCTTGTATACAGATACCTCTAAAGATGGCCTTGGAGCAGTTCTAGCCTAAGAAGGACTTGATCAACAGCACTATGTGATAGCTTATGCAAGTAGAGCTACCAATTAGCAGCAGATGAACTATAGTAGTACTAAACTAGAATGTCTTACAGTCATATAGACAGTCATCCTGTTCAAGCATTATCTCATCAGAAAAAGGTTCACCCTGATCATGGACTATGCAGCTCTCAAATAGTTATTCAACTGTAAGGAACCCACCAGAATCCTAGTCTGCTGGATCCTTATCCTTCAGGATTATAAAATCACTATCATCTACAAAGCAGAGAAAGCTCACAACAATGTTGATGTACTTTCCTGCCAACCTCAATAAACCAGAAGAAGGATATCCTGAGGAATTACACCCTAAAGGAAGTCCTTGTAACTATTAAGGAACAAAAAGATCTCATCTGACAAGAATACCAGAAAGCCCATCAAAGACAGACAAGTACAGAAGTCAAGATTCAAAAACAATATCAACATTGGCCCCACTTCAGAGCACAAGTCTGAGACATTATTCAGAAATGTGACACCTGTCAAAAGTACCAAGGAAAGAAGAACTATCAAGCCCCTCTGCAACCAATTCCCCCACCTACTCACATCTTTCAAAGATGGGGAGTAGATGTAATTGAACCTCTACCAGTTATACTAAGAAGAAATAAATATATCTTTATACTTATGGAACATCTGACCAAGTGGCCCAAGGATTTCCCAATGGAAATTGCAGATACCTTAACTATTGTAGATCTTCTCTATAGACTCATACTCAGATATGGACCTCCAGAAGAACTCATCTCTGACCAAGGTACAGAATTCATTAATAACATAATTATGAGTTATGCCTGAATTCACAAGATCCACCTCAAGCAGACTACATTATACTACTCTCAGACCAATAGCATGATAGAGAGAATGAACCAGACCATTAAGAAAGGACTTGCCTAAGTCAATCCTACCAATTGGGACCTCTGCTTACTGAAGATTCTATGGGAAATTCGGAACACCCCTACTGCCTTTACCAAACAAAAGCCATTTGAAATGATATTTGCCAAAAAAACCAGAATTGCTGACCATAAAAATCTTGGAGACCTCCTCAAGAAGGCAGAACAGTTATATAATCAAGTCTGAGGTCAGATTATTAAAGCCTAAGAAAGACAGAAGAAATACTATAACTAAAAACAGAAAGATCAGGAGATCAAGATTGGAGATCAAGTACTAGTTTGGAGAAGCATGATTGAAATGAATTTTGCCACTAAACTAGAATCCAAATGGGAAGGATTTTATCTTGTACACAATATCAGATAAACCAGTATCTATTTAAGAAGCATGGATAGACATGTCTTGAGGACTCCAATTCATATCAACTGACTCAAGATATACCTGCACAAATCATAATTCAAAGGATAGATCAGTACCTCTAAACCCTCATCCTTAGTTTCTTTCAAGCTCTACCAATTCCCTTACCCCAGTTCTGGCAACTTGAAGGAACCTCAATACAATTAATCCAGAAGCATCAAGAGAACCTTGCCATCATCTAAATATTATTACAAATCCACCATCTATAGATCTTCTATAATATCAGACAATTACTTTAAGAACAGCTATATATTGAAGGACCAGCTAGCATAACCTACTGAGAAGCAAGAACTGCCAAATAAATCTACATCTTATATAAATGAAATGTTGGAGCCCTGGTGGTCTCACTTCCACCTCAATAATATTCATTAGATGAATGAGACCACCTTTCAGAGTATTCTTCAATAAGTAGACATCTTGTTTTCTAAAGAACAAGAAGAAGATCCAGAGCTAGAATAGAGTGACCCAGATACAGAAAGAGATGATGATAGAATAGGCATAGATGCAGAAGATATCTATGCTTATTGGAATGATAACTAAAGGATAGTCTGGGACAGACTACCCTTTAGTGGGGGCTGATATAATAAACTATAAAACATAGCAATCTTAAAACCTAATCAGGTGACATAAACATTAGCATAGTATAGTAACTAGCAACCATTACTGTAGAAAATATATAAATAACCAGATAGCCAAAGAAGGGAATAATGTAAACAGTGGCTATCCTCTGGACAGTTGCTGTCCACCCAAATATACCATAAATAGCAAATCTATAGTTAGCCAGATAGTAACCAAATAGCAATCACAATGTATAAAATACTCTAGAGATAAGAGTGAATAAACCTCAGTCTGAAAGTTGAATACAAATCAAAGCAAAAGTCAATTGTCTGATATACTTAGGAGAAATACCTACCAAAAGCCACTTGATCCTAAAGAAATTGGATTGTAATACTTAGAAGATACATCTGCCAATAAGCCACTGCCAAGAAGTTGTGAGCTTGGTTCTCTTCCCTTCTACTCTGATCTACTTTCCAATATAAAGAAGAGTCTATTTTTGGTTCACTTGCCAGATAAGCCTAAAGAAAAGTCTGTTGCTAAGGAATAGCTGTCATTGTTGGTTTGCTTGCCAGATAAGCCAAAGATTTACCACCTAAGTTTAAGTGAAGAACTTCACTATCTTCTGAGTTATCTGCTATTTCCAGTAAAGTCCATCACCTAAGTTATTATTCCCAGAGAGCCTGCTATATTCTTATCCAAGTTATCAAGTCATCCATCTTATCTGATTTATCTGAATCACCCACCAAATCAAGTTATCTGCCAGATTGTTACATATATTCCTAGTTGACTTGTATAAAGAAATCCACTCATACTATACAGAGATCATCATATTATACAAGAGATTATCATGCCAAAAATTACATACTTTTGGAGATTATCTCGCTATACAAAATTATAGTATTCCTAGTTGACCTGAATAAGAAACCTGCTCATACTATATATAAATTAACTGTTATCCAAGAAGGAAACTACTCACACAAACTGCCATTATACCCAAGAATCTGTTTCAAAAAGGAAACTACTTATACAGTATCCAGATCTTGACGATTATACCACTAAACACCAAGAACATTTTATTGCTTTTTAACAAAGTAACTAGGGGCTTAAGCCAAACTACATCAACTTCCAATCTTGTAATTTGCCTCTATTGAGCCAGACACATTATAATATCTATTTGATGGATTTTTAGATTATATATAGTACTAATTACAAGAAGTATTCTTAGTGAAGTAAGCTTGAATACTAGCAAAAATATCTCATTATAATCAATATTAAAATCTTATAAATAACTCTTAGTAATGAAATATACTATATATTACTCTATACTTCTATTATTCTTATACTTGATCTTATATACTCAATGTGATCCTATAGCTTATCAATTGCTCAAAAGAGATATCAGATCTCATATATCATTCTTAATAAGTAAATTATACTCTTTATCTATGGCTTGCTTTTATTTCTTATTATCAGAGAAAGCTATCACTTTATTATATATGTTTGGTCTGCCAAAAGCTATCATAAATATATATTTATATACCTTAGTATAGCTAATATAGTTTTTATATTAAGATATCTTTAGTATATCTCAATAACTTTCTAAATTAGAATGAGTCTCATTTCTGAGCTTATGCTTTGATTTTTTCTTACTCTTGATAGATATTTTATCATTATTATCATTATTATTAGTCTCATTATCCTTAATCTCTATTATCTTTAACTCAAGTAACTCTGGTTTAAATAGTAGATTATTTTCAACTGACTGTATTTGAAAAATATTTTTCTTTATTACTAGAGAGATTGGTGTCAGATATTTTACTTACTAAGATATTGAAGTAAAGGTTCTGATAAATATATCTATATAGAGTTTAGTACTCCTAATAAGTCAATTTAATCTGGATTAGATTCAGATTTGGATTGATTCAGATTGAATCCCATCCAGATCAACTCTGATGAGATTTGAATCCCATCTGGATGGATTCAAATCAACTATTGTTTTGATTTCCAAATTAGACAATTAAATATTTATATCAATAACTTGATAAATAATCATCCAAATTTGATGATCTTGATGTCATTTGAAAGCCCCTAATAAGACCTATCCAATTATATCAAGAACATTGAAATCAGATCATGCATTGCTGAGTTATGAAGGAAAATGTCCAAATTGCCAATTTTGGAAATTGTTCAATTTGCCAATTTTGGAAATTTTATCAAATAGAACATTTTTCTTATTATTTTGGCAATGTGTAATCCAATTTTAATATACTTGGTATCATTAGAAAGACCTTATTAAGGACATTCAAATGACATCAAGATCATCAAATTTGGATGATTATTTATTGAGTTATTGATATAAACATTTAATTGTCTAATTTGGAAATTAAAACAATGGTTGATTCAAATTCCATCTGAATCTTATCCAGATTGACTCATTCAGAGCACTAGTAGGGTTTCTGATTTTCTTTTTCATTGAACTGTATATTACTATAAGATTATTATATAATATTTGTATAGATCTCAAAGTTAATATACCTTGCTAGAATATTTAAAAAATATATGCTTATCAGCTTTTAGCTCGAACTAATTAATATTACTCTTATTAAGAATATATATATTATATCTGAATATGTATAGATATAATATATCTAACTTCATTCTATTCTATAACTCTTTAGGAGTAAGATTATAATCATTCCTAGAATACTTATTATTATTGTCAGATTTCTTACTTAATACTTAAGATATATATCAGTTATATATATATATACTACTATATTGATGACTTTGACTCAATAAGAATATAATAATCTTACTACATTAATTATTGTTCTTATTATTTTATAACTATATAGTTAAATTACTTAACTATACTATTCTGCTAATATGAGGCATACTGCAATAAAATTAGACAAAGTGAACTTCTGATATTACTCAGGTGCTAGGCTTAAAGATTTTTCTTTTGCTCACTCCTTCCTGCAACCTTTTAATTATTCAATACTCATCATATATGATAATCACAACAAGCAAGCTGAAATATAACCCAAAATTCTTTCTTTATTATTATCTCTTGCCACTTTTTTTTTTTTTTTTTTTTGTAAAACTTCTTTAAATAACATAGTTTTAAAAAATCATGACCAAAAAAGAATGTTTTAATTGTAAAAATACTAAAGAAGGATTAACTATCAACTGATGAGATCAAGAAGAAAAAGAAAGAATTGAGTTTTATTGTTGAGAATATACTGAAACTCTCTTGCAACAAAAGTTAGATAACAATACTAATAAAGATTGAGAAAGAAATAAAATAAAGCTCTTCTGCGAAGTCCTAGAAAAATGTAAAAAAAGAGAGAGTTTTGATTGACCTTTTCAGTATAGAAATATAAGACAATATGGTAGTGATAGATGAGATAGAGTTACTACAAATTGTTCCCAATGTCAAATCATATTAGATTGAGATGTTACTGCTTATGAAGATAGTCAAGAACATAAATGTTTTCAGTATTGTAATTGTCAAAAGCAAATTGAAAAGAATCAACAAGATCAGCACTTCACCTAAAATTTAGATAACTCTCCAAATTATAAGTGCCAGAAGAGTGAAGATGGAGATGAGAAAGTTTGCCATATATGTAATAATATAGAAGTATATAAAAAGGGCATATATAAGTGTTGAGTTTCTGATTTTGGAGGGAGTGTTTTTTCTGGTTTAATTTTAAGACCAAATACTAAAGCTCATATATTATTATGTACCAAATGTCATGCTAAAAACTTGTGAGAAGTAAATAGAAAAGAATGAGATGATATTTTGCTAGTACTTAAAGACCAAATTAAAAAAATAGATAAAGTATATAAACCAGCAGATTATCGAATTAGTATCTCAGTTGGAAAACTAGGTGGTGAGAATTCACTCCACTTCTATATATGAATAGTTCCAAAATATAAAGAGAACTGAGGCACTATAGGATCAAGTAGTAGTTACCATCCAGCCATCTCTGAACAAATAGAAATATCCAAAGAAGCCTTTCAACCCAATGCTGACAATATCATTACAGAGAGAGACAAAATAATTGCTCACTTACACAATAATAAATACTTGGAATATACCACTATCTCTACTAAAAAGTATTTTCCTAATGACATCAAATCAATAGATTCTGAAATTTGATCCAAAATAGGTGAAATTTTACAAGAGTTAATGGCAAAATTTGAAGACAAATTAGAATACTATGATTTTACTATAGGATGCCAACTAGGAGAAAAGGCTGAATAAATGTGAAAAAAAAAAAAAAAAATGAGGAGAAAATGTTCCCAATCATGATAAAGTTTATAGTGAATCAGAATTTACTATTAATCTAGTTCCTAAATTTAAACTACAAAAATGATAAAGATAATATAGACTAATTAAAAACAACTAATTTGATAGCATGATGGAAAATGAAAGAATAGCAGAAAAAATAAGAGATCCTGAAACTTATTATGCTATCTAAAAAGGAGATAAAGATTATTTAAAACATAAAGAAGAAGTCTGGAAGTTATGAAAAGAAAAAAACTCCCAGACAGAGAAAGAGAGAGAAAGAGAAGCTTCTAAATTAATAATCAGAAAAGAAATCAAAGATTTAGAAAGGATTACTAATTAAACTGAAGAGCAAGAAAAACAACTACAAAGTAAAAGAGCAAAATTAGCTAGACTAGAAGTCCAAATAGCTAGTGAAAAATAATTTAATTGAACTTCTTGAATCAGATTAGGAATAACTTTCACTATTATTGCTAGAATATCTATTTACTTATTAGTTAAAGAGAAAGTTAGAGAAGAGAAATAAAGTTAATTATTACTCAATAATATTTAATACTGGCTTGAGATAAGTAATATCTTTAAATTCATCTCAAACAAAGGGGCGAATATTGTGATAGAGGTACTCTTGGTATTTCAATTCCATAGGAACAGGCTTAAGTACTGGAAATAACAAAGCTTTGATTTTTTCTATAGATCGAGAAATTGCAGATTTAGTCTTCAATAACTTGAATTTCTGAAAAGAACCATTCGTGACTGCTTGGGCTTTGATTATCCCAGAATTAGCACTGGTGAAAAGAAAGTGCTGAAACTTTTGTAGGCCAGGTAATTTTTTAAAATAAGTTTCTAGGCTGCTTATGATGTCATAATATTGAAAACCTTCATTATCATTATAACATTGAGCTTTATTTAGTCTAGCGATACTAGATCTTTTTACTATGTCAACAATATGATCTATATAGTCTACTGTGGTCTTATGATAAAGTCTTTTAATCAATCTAAAGCTACTATCATATTTGAATTTTGTGTGCTCTGGTACCATAATATAAGCGCACAACCTCCAAGCCACCAAAATCGCATGGCATCCTCAGAACTAATTTGGAAACCACATGTGAAACTACAAAACAAGAGATCATCTGGTTATACGAAATACACCAGCAAGCATGAGAACCCACTGCCAAGATACAAGAATACTAGAAGAAGTACTACAACTATAAGACTGAATCTGAACCACTATAACTAGTTTGATATACTGTACTATTATAAAAGAAAACCAAAAGTACCAAACTCAAAATGAGATAAGAAGAACCCTATCTCATCTATCAAAAGGTTCACGAACTGCACTTATCAACTCAAGACCAGGATACACCACGACTATACAAGACCTCATTACTTAGTAGAAGCAAAACGCATTTGAACAACTCTGTTCGCTCTATCTGTGTCACCTCTGTTGGAGAGTGACAGATGCTTCATCTGAACTCAAGAAAGCCGACATCATCGAAACCAATCTCAAGCCATTCACGTGATAGATATTACTACTAGAAATTGCCTCGAATTACAGAAAATATCATTTCTAAGAGGTTCGAACCCCCAGCCACGACATTGGGAGCCCTTGCCCTAGACGAGAATGGCCAGTCCTCGCAAATGCGCCAGCAGACCAAAAAAAAAGAGAACCAAGACCTGTTATTCTTATACAACCACTGCCACCAAGAACAGCCTTAATCTTGCAAGAGATAGAAGTGATGACACCTTGAAACTGATGATGTCAGAAGTCAGAAAACTGCTCAGACTTTGCCAGTAATGATGTCATCAATAGTGATGTCATTGAAGACCATCCAGACAGTGCCTAAACCTATAAATAGCTTAGTAGTCATAGTATAGTTAGATTAGTCTTGTACGACATGACTGTGAACTGACTCAGCAGTCAGACAATCTCTCGATATGTCAGATCACTATTGTACTACGTGACTGTATTCCGATTCAGCAAAGTACTTAGTGCTACATCCACATTTAGCATAGTCCAGATAGCCCCTCACTAGTATAAATACCCCCTCTCCCAGACCTCAGAATCTCAGACTTAAATAGACCCGAACAATCCGAACACAACTCCTGAGCACTTCCCTAATATCCCCCACATAACTACTCCTAGTATAGCAATATCATGAATAGCGAATAAATCTATTTAATAACCCATAAACCACTCTTAAGTAAATCTGCTCCCCGTTAGGTCCTACTCTTAACCCTGTCACGAAATTTCCTAATTGGGTATTGTCTGCAGCGATACACCAATTCAACTAAGCTGGTCTTAGTTTCTTGAACTTCCTGAAATACAGAAAATCCTGAACCTCCAGAACTAGTCTGAAAAAGGACTTTGGTTGAGACGTCAACCTGATCTTGAAATCAATAAGCATAGAGGACATACTCCATACGAAATTGATTTTGACTATAAGAAAACGGTCTTCCAGAATATCCAGAACTTCCAGAAACCCTTCCAGAACTACGTAATAGTTACTCTAAAAAGCAACCCTCTTACACATAAAATTTAGTTCAATATTTTCATAATACCCACAAATTACCAAGTACAGGTAAAATCAAAGTATAGTATTGTTTTTTTTTTACTCTCTCACATTATTACAAGTAACCTTCAAATGCTTTTCACCTTTATTCAGTTGCTTAGTTCTGTTAAAGATCAGACTTAGCATACCATTTGGGCCTTTTCCGAGAAGCTTATTCTCATCTAGTATGTAATTGATTTGCTCACAGACTGCTTCATCTTGGATACTAAATAGGTGTACTTTTACGAGCATTAAGATAATATACCTTACTAATTTGTTGATCAGAATGAGGAATATGGACATTTTGAGCTCAGTCATAACTGTAATGAGTGGTAGTATCAATGCTATAATATTGAGTCTCAGTATTTGTCAGTGAATGTTGATTAATGAGTTTTCTTTATTCTTCTGCCAACTTGGTATTTTTGTTATAATAATTTCTCTCTAGTTTAGCTTTGGCCAGATGTTCTTTATATTTTTTTTAATAAATCTTGGGCCTTTTCCTCTTTATGAGCTTTGAACTATAAGTCATTTTGTAAATACTAGTAAGTATCACATAAATCAGTCCTCAGACTCATAATTTGAATATATAGGGTTAACTGGTGCCATAATTTGCAGAATGTATCATACTTGAGATTATGCAATTTATTATTATCCTCCAGGCTGGCTAAAAAATCCTAGTGAACAGACCTATAGCTCATTTCTGCCAGTAGAAAGATAATTAATAGAGTGACTCGATTAATATTTCTTACTGGGCTAAGTAAGCCATGAACTTCAGCATAATTTAGCAAAAAATTCTTGACAGTGGTAACAACATCAATATTGATAACCATCCTGGTTTTTCACTATAGCATTCTTTTTATATTACCATG
The DNA here is from genome assembly GCA_003990745.1 of Jimgerdemannia flammicorona. Lineage (NCBI taxonomy): Eukaryota > Fungi > Mucoromycota > Endogonomycetes > Endogonales > Endogonaceae > Jimgerdemannia > Jimgerdemannia flammicorona. Next base: position 10,326 of record RBNI01000150.1, on the reverse strand, counting down.
GACTCGTGATAGAAGACCATTCTTTAGCAAATGATTTCTGATATTTTCAAAATAGTTATAGCCAATACCAAGCATATTGAGGTAAGTTTTTTGGCAAATCAGAGTGTTACGATTTCAGTAATAGATAGTTCTCTTATTGACTCAAGCCCTATTCTTGAGACGTCAGCTAGTACTGATTGCTCCTCCATCTATGGATCTGAGTTGGGCCATTAAGAAAATATCTTGTTTGGGTTTTGTTAGTACTTGAAAGTCTTCTTACAATTCAGCAAATTCTTCTTTGGGTATCTTAGTAGAGTAACCACAACCACATCTCACTTCCAGAAAATAGAAAGCTTTTTTGTATTCATTCATAATTATGTTGTCTACCATATATATATTTTATATATATATTATACACAGTTTGTCTGATTTTGTAAAATTTCTTCCATAGAGCATATTAAAGAATATATAAAAATACTCCTATATATGATACCCATAATATTCTACTCTTTAGAGGTTTTTCTTTTTTTTCTAGGCTCTTGAGATGTTTCTGGTAATTCTTGCTTCTTAGAATTTAATTCCTGCTAACTTCATCCAGAAATATCTTCTTGATAAATGATATTTTTGTTTCTATTAGAATTATTAGAATTGATATATAATTATTGGTAAATTTCATAAGTAATTCTTTCTTTATCCAAATATTCTTGAATAATTTTGGTGTTGGATACTTTGAAAACATAAGGAGCAATCTTTTCACCTTGTTCACTTTTCAAAATGCTTCTGATGGTGCTGTAATTTTTCAGTTCCATAGTGGACTTGATGTAAATTAGTTTCATATTCCTATTTTTTATATGGGGATAGTCCTATATATGTCATTTTGTATATACTAAGTAGGTCTAGAGAGATGGTTAAAACTGATATTCACTACACATGCAATAACCTTCCACTCCATTTCCGAAGCGCTTCTGTGAACATTCTAAACTTTGTTCAAGCCGGATTTTTCGTCTTATGATGATGTCACCGGCTTTAGCGAACCCCAAATAAAAAATTTTCGCGTTGTTGACGCGTCCCTTGTCCTTTGTCCTTTTTCTCTTTGACACTGCACCACTTTTAACTTTTAACCTTTAACATGTCGGACACCAAACTCGCCTACTTCAACGCACCACCTGAACAATGGACTATTCTTGGTTATTACCAATTTCGAAGACAACAACGCGACTTTCGCAGCCTTTTCCGTCAGGAGAATAATTTGTTACAGAAGAGTTTACACGCTATTGTTCGGAACTCGGAGAATAGTTTCAGTGACCGTCAGGTGAAACGTGCCCAGGAGATTCTTAACACTTTGAAGGTAAGCAGATTAGCGTAATGATGGACAACTTCCTACGACTAGGCGGGACACATCTTAAGCTATTCCGCTGACGACCTCTTAAGCTCGTCGTAGTAGAAGTTGGCTGTGCATACTGACGACTAGGCAGGACACCTCTTAAGCTGTCCTGCTGACGACCTCTTAAGCTCGTCGTAGTATGCATATCTCACGACTAGGCAGGACACCTCTTAAGCTGTCCTGCTGACGACCTCTTAAGCTCGTCGTAGTATGCATATCTCACGACTAGGCAGGACACCTCTTAAGCTGTCCTGCTGACGACCTCTTAAGCTCGTCGTGGGAGCCATTGCTCATTTCCACTGCTTGCCATATCAACACTCGATTTTACTATTTTTGGGGGGCATTTTCTTTTTCTTGCAGACTCAACTGTCTAACCCAGGGGTTGCCGCATTTTGGAGAGAAATTGATCCCCAACAGATCGAGATTACAAAGGTAAGTGAAGTGCTATAACGATAGCATATAGTATATCCATTTCCTATATAAGTAAGAAATCCGTGTTGCGCAAACTCATTTCTGCTATAGACAACCCCAAAAAAGCGGCCTATGGCCGTGAACAAGCTTGGCCCAAATGAGGTATAGTATTCTTCGACTTTATGCTTTCTCTAAGGCCGCTCTGGCCAAGGTTAGGAAGCTTGCTTTGATTATACCCTATATACGAGAAATCGGTGTTGCGCAAACTCATTTCTGTTTTCCGAAATCTACGTGGATATCCTATTTACGCAAACTCCCTATTATATTTTACCTTTATAAAGAGCCGCTTAAACGACAATGAGCGGGAAGACTCGAACGCCGGCGCCGAGTCAGAGGAAAAGGTATAGTATCTGATCAAACCTGTGTGTAATAAAGTGCCCTCGACGTGTTTTTCTTGAAAACACGGGTCACATCTCGTTTGATATGTTTACTAAACTTCTTCAATGATCTAAGGCCGCGGAGGACGAGTCGGAGAATGAGGAGAATCCTTTTATTGACGAGGTATAGTATTCTTGTTTTTTGATCATACGCGTATAAATAAGAAATCCGTGTTGCGAGAACGGGGAATGAGTGAGGACGAGGCGCATTCCGAAGCGCAGAGCGATGAACGTAACTCTACTAAACCGAGTCTTAAAAACAATCAACAGGAGAGCGGCTCGGAGGACGGCGATTCGGCGGGCGAGGTATAGTATTTGTTTTTGAAAACATTTATCATACTCGTATATAAGTAAAATCCGTGTTGCGCAAACTCATCTCTTACACTATTCGCGCAAACTCCCTATTTTACTATAGACAACCCCAGACGCCGGCGCCGACGCCGACGAAGCGTACTCCGGTCGCGCAGGTAAGTTTAGTTATAAGCAATTTGGAAAGTCCTTTTTTTTCCATCTCCAAATACTAATTATGTTCCTTTTACAGCGCTGGTGGCCTATTTGAAAGGACGCGATCCCGAACATTGGTCATACCTTGACTTTCTGAGTACAAATCAAGCTGCTATTGTGAATTCATCACCTTTTAGTGATAAATGGAACGCCATAGATAGTGCATGGACCAATCGTTTTTTAAAAGTGGCAGCAGAACTTAACCCCCGGTCAGTCGATGTTGTGAAGAAAAAGGTAATCTATATCCCAGTATATTGACAGAAGGGGCCTCCGAGCTAGTGTCACTTGTATCTGGAGGTTTTCAGAGGTTCTCTGTCTCAAGTGATGTGTGGGAACACTCCTGGGGATGTGTTACATCCATCAGGAGCATCAGGTGTCACCTGGTTCCCACCTTTCGCGATTCGCCTTTATTTGTTTTGTTTACCTATTGATTTGTTGCATAATCATATTTCTCTAATTGTTTACTCCACTTTGTCTAGCTGCATTCGGAGCATGCCAACCTCAAACTACGTTCCTTTTTTTGTAAGGTGATAACGGATAGAAAACGGGTATGTCAACGTCACTAACAGTATTTTAGCGATATCTTAATTAAGTTTTCTGAAATCATCATAATAGACTGAGCTTAAGAACACTCTTGATGCAGAAGGCCTTACACTGTTGGACGCGGCAAGCAAGTTCCAATCACGGACAGTTCTCGTGGATTACGCAAATCAGACAACTGAGTTGGAATTGATTAGGAAGCGCGGACGAGAAGAGGTAAATAGAGATTTTAGCGTGCGTGCACTGTTTTACTACTTACTAATGTAATTCGGTAGGCCTCTTACTCTGGAGATCTGGAACCATCAGACGGCAGTCTCTATACTGACGTATCTCAAGAAGGATCGATCAAACCTGGCATTATTCCCTCCAATGACGTGTCTGAAGAGGAATTTACGAGGTAACCCCCTAGTTGATTTAGAAAACTTTCAGTGGTCAATAGTATTAACATTTCGCGCGCCAAACCTTGACAGGATAGATATCAAAGTAAATGGAAGGTCTGTTGCTCAGTGGATTCTCTCCGACGGGAGAGATATGAATGAGTTGTTCGCAGAATACAGAGGAATGGCGGAAGGAAAAGACGTGTAAGTTTTATATCCTGCGGTGCCTATGGCTTGATTCAACATTTGCTCTAAATTTCATGCTTTTGGTCAGATTCGCGAAGAGCCACATCCTCGAGATTGCCGACACGGCGCCAATTCGCAGCGCTCTTGGTGATCAAGATCTATGGGATGAAATCGAAACGGAGTGGGACGAAAAATGGAGAGACTATCTTCCTAGTGAGAAAGCTAAGGAGTATTTAGCGTCACTACAAATGGTAAGAGATAGCTTTAGTTTTTGGTTAAACCATTTAAACCAACTGTCAACAGTCTCTTTCAGTCGAACATTGCAGAGATTCGAAGTGTTTTGATGAAGCCGTACACCGAACACACCTACAACGTCAAAATTCATTATGATCTCGAGTACATCCATACTGTAATTCGAAATTTGTACGTCCCCTTAAATTTTGCCTTAGCAAACTTATCTGAAGAAACGCGCTAACATCTCTACTCTCTCTATTTTTGGACAGTGTTACAATGGCCGAACAGACGGTCAATCCACTCCTCGACAATTCCAATACGGAGGGTTTTTTGCAAGTACATATTTATGGGCACTTGGTGGATCGGCTTTTTTTTGATGTTCCGGAGGTTCGGGTGGTAAGGTAAGTGCATTTTATTTTAACAGGGAACGAAAATATCAAAGGCGCTTCAATTTTTTTTTTTTTTTTTAAAGAGGTGAGAAGGCATCTCGGGCTGTCAGTTATCGAAAAAACTCTCAGCGGCAATACGGCGAAACCAAGATAGCGGCGACAAAGCTGGATGCCACTGTTATGACCAGGGATACGTGGCAGGTGGAACTATTGACGATGGAATCTGGTCGACAAGACAGCGTCGAAGGTCAGTCTAAGCTACTATCGGATCGCTATAAGCTCGCAAAAGGGCTGAAAGATCAAATCGATTTTATCAACAAATGGCTCCCTGGAGACCAAAAGCAACGAATCACAGAGATGGAGGTATTCGGAATAATAACGTCTGGTGCGTTGATATTTTATGCAACGCAAAGCTGCCACATGAGGAATATACGAGCGTTTTTATTTACTGCATTATAGGGCTCGAGGGATGTGTATACGCCATGGACTTGCCCTGCTCAGGCATATACCGCTTCGGTGAGATATTTCGATTCCAGCTCCCCACGCAATTTGACTCCTATGACCCACTTATCAAGTCATTGGCAAGATTCCTTGCCCTTAAGGTTTGTTGGGGGGAAAATTTAGTTTTGAGTATTTGCGCTGCTAATGACTAATTTTTTTTTTTTTTTTTTTTTTTGTATATATTAATAGGCTCGTCTCTGTCATGTTCTCAAAATACTCCAAGAAATCAGGGTAATGAGCACGACACAGATGCTGCACGGCTCAAGTTCATTCTGGTCGCCAAGAAAAAATCGGAGGGTGCAACTGACGAGGTTGACGCCACCATCGCCCACGCCATTACCTGGAGTTACCGTTAAAAAGGGAAGGAAAGCAGCTCCTCTATAAGTTCGGGAAATTGTACTCTACTTTGCTGTGTGCGATACAAAGTTTTTTTTGTTGAAACCGAAAGAAATGAGGGAGCCTAGCATAGTAATGAGTATACAATTAATCAATTCGAATATACAGTAATTTCGAATATCACAGTAATTTTGTATGGGTTTGTTGCACGCCCCATATATGGAATAATTGAAAATTTCAATTCTAAAATCCGTGCGATTGATTGTTCATGATTCTCGACGATGGCGCCTCTGTTTACGGCGCGCCTTTCGCTTTTTTTCGAATTCCTTATCTTCATTTTAGCTGCTCCCTTCGCGGTCTCGAGAGTCATGTGGCCTGAATTCATCTTCGCCTAAAGAAATTACCATCCTATAACAGTCTAATTTTCGCCTATTTCGGATCAAATTTCAGAATCTATTGACTTGATGTCACTGTTGTAATGTTGGATCACGTGTAATTCACCTGGTTGCTCGATCGATTGTTATTGCCATAACAAAGAGACTGTGCTATTTGTTTTTTCCTTGCCTCGCCAATATGTCAATCTTTTTCATTTCTGACACTTATAATTTGGAGAGTTATCTAAATTTCAGGTAAAGTGTTGATCTTGTTGACTCTTTTCAATTTGCTTTTGGCAGTTCTGGCACTGAAAACATTTATGTCCCTGGCTGTCTTCATAAGCAGTAACATCTCAATCTAAAATGATTTTGCATTGTGGGCAGAAAATGGTGATTCAATCTCATCGACCACCACCTTTTTGATTAAGAGTTTTATACCAAAAAGGTCAATCAAAAATTTACTTTTAGCCTTGGTTAAGGCTTGATTAAAAATCTTTATTTTATTTCTCTCTCAATCTTTATTAGTATTTTCATCTAACTCTTTTTGGAAGAGGGTTTTGGTACATCCTCAACAACAAAACTCAATTCTTTCTTTTTCTTCTTAATCTCATCAGTTGATAGTTAATCCTTCTTTGGTATTTTTACAATTAAAATATTCTTTTTTGGTCATGATTTTTTAATTTAAAGAAGTTTTACAAAAAAAAAAAAAAAAAAAAAAAAAAAAAAAAAAAAAAAAAAAAAAAGCAGTAAGAGATAATAATAAAGAAAGAATTTTGGATTATATTTCAGCTTGCTTGTTGTGATTATTGTGTATGATGGGTATTGAATAATTGAAAGGTTGCAGGAAGGGGTGAGTGAAAGAAAAATCTTTAAGCCTAGCATCTGAGTAATGTCAGAAGTTCACTTTGTCTGGTTTTGTTGCAGCATACCCCATATAATACTGTTATCTGATAATATATATCATATTTTCTTAAATACTACTTAAATATACTATTGCTATATTTGTATCTATTATCTAAGTATATAGTATATATTCTATATTCTGTTTTATTCTCTGCAATTGCTTCAAATTCTTTGAATTTATCCAAGACTTCACTTTTTGTTAATAAGAAATATATATATATCTTATATATATATATATATAGTTATTAATAAATATTATAATGATTCTAGTTTCTTTAAGTGAAAATACTAAGTCTGATAATTCTAGTAGACCTAAAGTAACTCAAAGGAATACTTATAGATTTAAATATTCTTAAAGGAATTTTGAGAGAAAATATTCTGGCCTTATTTAAGCAGAGAATAAGAATATTTATATAAGATCTGAAAGAAAGATCTGAAAGGATCTCAGAAAAAAAGAAAAAGACCAAAAAATAGGTTCTTGGCAAAGATGACTAATAGAATTCTATATTATTCTAAAAGATTCTATGATTAGATACTTAATACTACTTAGTGTTGAGAAAAGATAAAAATATTCTAATAATATCTTAGTACTAAGAGAAGATTTCTAGATACTCAGAAGATGTTAGAATGTAGTAGAATATTTAAGAAAAGACAAGAAAAGACTAGCAAAAAGATATAAAAAAATACTAAAATATAACTATAAAATTATTATAAATGTGATCAAATATCTCTTATCTTTGTAGAAAGTAGTATATATTAAACTATATATATTTATATATATATATTAAATTGAGTATACTATATATATATTTTATCTGCTTTTTAAATAGATGTCAAAATACTTTATTTACTATATAATTCTTACAAAAATTATCATTAGAGTATATTGTTAGTAATTCTCATATAGATCTATTCCTAATTATTCTTTTTAGTCTCAATTTCTCTCTATATCTCAAGTATTAATATTATATATTAAATATATCAGATATAGTTATCATATATATAGAAGTTTTTATACTACTCAGTATATAATTAATCATATAAAGATTGTCTCATTTTAATACTATTATAATCTCTTTATTATTCTTCAAACTATATACTATTACTTTCATCAGATATATATATTTCTTTATTACTGTAAGCTATTATTTTGCTAATTAAAAAAAATTCTTTTCTATTCTTAAAGTATATAATATATTCTAGAAAGTATTGGCAGACTCTGTGATATTTTTATAAAAATGTATATTAATATTTTCTCTTTCTTGAGTATATGATATTATTATCACTTAATTTGATAAGTATAGAATGTTCAAATAGCTCATATATTAAGAACTATTCTCAGTAGACTATTATATATTATATAGTATCTAAATCTATAAACTAAATATCATTATCATTAGTAGTATAAGTATTCTTACTGATTGTAATCTTATTAATAGATATATATAGATATTATTTATATAAAAAACATACTATTATTATTATTAGTTTCAGTAGTATTTGTATTATATTACTCTTTACTATTATATTTCTTTCTATTATTTTCATATATATTACTAATACTGATTTCTATATTTATTTTCATTATTTTTCTTATTTTTATAATAGTAATCATTATATATATCTGTACTTATTACAATAATAGTAGTTTTTATTAATTTTTTTATATTTTTGATCTTATTGATACTTTTTATCTTATATTCATAATCTATAGAATACTTTTTCATTATTATTATTATTATTATTTCTTTGATATATCTTTTCATTAATGAGACTTATTATTATATAAATATAGTTTGTAAGTTCTTACTCTCATATTTGGCTACTATTATAATATATATAAGTCAGTAATATATTTTTTAAATAGTATACCAGTTCTTCTTTCTACACTGATTAAGATATAATATTTATTTTATTTTATATAATAAAGTATAAGAGATAATATACTCTAAAATCTAGAGATCTATTTTATAATTTGGCTTATAGTATTAGAGTTTTTCTAAAGTTCAATATAATAATAATATTGAACTTAAATTAATTATATAGTTCTATAGTTATAAGAGATGAAAAAGTTTAAATAGTCTATTATTAAATATTTATTATAGAACTTTGGAAGTAGTATACTATTATAATAAATTTTTGAAAAATCTGAAAGTGTAAGAGGGTTGCTTTTTGGAGTAACCATTATATAGTTCTGAAAGGGTTTTCTGGAAGTTCTGGATATTCTGGAAGACTGTTTTCTTATGGTCAAGATCAATTTCATATGGAGTATGTCCTCTATACTTATTGATTTCAAGATCGAGTTGATATCTCAACCAAAGTCCTTTTTTCGAACTAGTTCTGGATGTTCAGGAGTTTTCGTATTTCAGGAAGTTCAAGAAACTAAGACCAGCTTAGTTGAATTGGCGTATTGCTGCAGACAATACCCAATTAGGAAATTTTGTGATAGAGTTAGGAGTAGGGAGCAGATTTACTTAAGAGTAGTTTGTGGGTTATTAAATAGGTTTATTTACTATTCATGATATTGCTATATTAGGAATAGTTATATGAAGAGATATTGGGAGAAGTGCTCAGGAGTTGTATTCAGATTGTTCAAGTCTGAGATTCTGAGATCTGGGGGAGAGGGTATTTATACTAGTGAGGGGCTATCTGGACTATGCTAAATATGGATATAGCACTAAGTGCCTTGCTGAGTCAGAATACAGTTACATAATACAAGTGTGATCTAATATGTCAAGAGATCATCTGACTGCTGAGTCAGTTCACAGTCACGTCATATAAGACTAATCTAATTATACTATGACTACTAAGCTATTTATAGGTTTAGACACTGTCTGGGTAGTCTTTGATGATATCACCATCGATTGCATCATCTCTGATGAAGTAATTGTCTAGGAAGAGTGGTTCATATTACTTCTCCTTGTTGACTAAGGTAGTAATACATTGGGACTTCATTATTGTTCCACAGGATAGCATCATCAGTCTCATATATTGGGTAAGATGTTGGCAGATGAAGAAGGGGTGCATCATCTTCACTTTCATTGGATTCGCTGTTTGTGTACCTTCTGTAGGTTACAGCACTATGAGTTACAGGATTGTAGTAAGCTGGTGGCTGTGGTTCATGTCACTCATACTCAGGTAGTGGAGTGGTTGGTTTGATCTCGAGGGTTGTCTGAAGGTACAGATTGTGTTCTCTGATCTCTTTATTATAGTTGAAGTAATCGGGAGTGAACATGGATTGGTATTCATGCTCCTTTCTCCACTACCTTACCGGTCACAAGGTTTGGTAGGCGACCTTCCGAGTTCCTTTTCCACAACTTATACCCCCTCTCCCTCGGGTTGGTTTGCTGTACCTGTTGCAGAGCAGTGGGAGGGAGGCAATGGTGATGTGTTGCCCCTTTATCGGTGTCCGATCGGTGTCTTCTCCACTTTTTCACGGTTTCAGGTATCTCTGGCTGCGTCTGGGGTGTACCCGTTTTGGTGCGGCGCTTTCTTCCTTTTGCCGTCGTCAACAAGGTGTCATCTCTGGTGTGTCATGGGCTACGTAGGGTGTCAGCTGACCTTGGGCATCAAGTGCCAGTGTAGGTTACCTGCAGGTTATTCGGTGCCTGTAGTGGGGCCCTCTGAGCTTTGGCGAGCTTCCCGGCGAGCGCGGCGCTGGCGTAGGTGACTGTTTTTCGGGTGGAGTCGGGATGGGAGGGGAGATGGCCGTCACAGATAGGAGGAAGGGCGATTACGGTGGACCAGTAGGGTACCAGGCTGGGGGCGGTC